>CM031374.1:600000-889672 GCA_018208015.1 Medicago ruthenica | reverse complement strand
AAATTTACACACATTACAAAAACTGATCCATCCAAAAAATTATTTCTAGCTCCGCCACTCTTGATCATGTTGGATAATTACGTGCGCGTATTTCAATTTATGTTGTATCGAATATACCATGCTTGGCATATGTATTTTTTAAATCCGTCAAACTTACTTAGACCAATTACAATGGCATGTTGAAATTCATTTTCAACATGTTTAATGTCATGCAATGGTGTTGAATACTTGGTTGAAAGTGGATTGGTGTTGAATACTTTTAACATGTTGAAAGTTGTTCTGGTGGGTCCCGAAAATGCCACGCGGCGCAGAATGAAAGTTATTGTCTTGCATTTTAAGTTATTTGTATGCCGCGTGCTTAGTTTATTGTAATGCATTTTAATTATTTGTAATGTTTGTTTGTTTTGATAATGACTATTGCTATTTCTAGAGTTTATTTAATTGAAAGATGAACTTTTTTATTAATAATATAAGATAAGAAAATAAAAATAAAAATAAATTATTTAATTAAATTTTGTTTTTAAAAAAAATTAAAAGATAAATTGTTAAGTGTTTATTATTTTAATTTAATTATAATCGATAATTGTAATTTTATGTAATCATAAAAACAAAAATATAAAATTGGGAAATGTTAACGAGTGCCCCCGGGGCACTCTTTAAGACCTTTAAATGGTAATTTTTTTTGAAAATTTATGTAATCAATGCATTAGAAATTGAAATATTTGACTTTTTTATAGAATCATTTCTTCTTTTGGAATGCTTAAAGAGTGCCCGGGGCACTTGTTAACAAGACCCTATAAAATTAAATAAAAATATGAAATAAAAAGTGGTGAGATAGAGTGTTGAATGTTTTTAAAAAAAATTATTGGAGAGTGCAAAAGTTGAATGAGTGTTGAATTATTAGGTGGAAGAGAGAATATGATCTGGAGTGTTGGGAAAAAAAAGTGAATGATGAAAGTTGAAAGCATCGTAGATCGTATTAGAAGAATTGGATTAGTAGTAGTATAAAGTATAGCTTTAAAATATGGAATTGACAATTTTAGTTTCCAATAATGATTTGATGGCTATGAACAATTCACACGCAGAAATCGTGTGACCAAGTTCACCACGTAGAGTTGAACAACAAAAGCTTAATGGGAAGCTTTATAGTATTTTTTTTAAGGTCATCTTAACGAGTGTTTTAAGGACACTTGTTAAGGATACAAAACAAAAATAATTGGTAAATTTTAAGCAGAAAAAGTTACTATCTTCGTTTCTTTTTAATTGTCATTTTTTGATATTTTACACAAACTAATACAATCAATAAATGTTACTACTTTTGATATAATATTTTATACTTTTATTATAATGACCTTATTCATTTAATATCTTATTTTATATATTTCTTTCTCCGCAATAAATAACTAAGGGTAATATTGGTAAAACAACATTTAATGTTGCATTGAACTTTGAAAGTGACAGTTAAATAGAAACAAAAAATTTCTCCAAAAGAGACACTTAAAAAGAAACGGAGGGAGTATTTTTTTAAAGTTTCATCGCATTGAATACACTATTTCCAATACAAAATTTCCTTTTTAGGCTTCTTAACAAGTACTCTAAGGACACTTGTTATCATTTCTCTTTTTTTAATTATGGTATCTTTCATAGGAGACGATCATGTTCAAGAAAGATAGAACACCAAATGAGAAATGTTTTAGTGATAAAAATAATTTTTTTTCTTTTAAAAAACAAAATTACCCCACCTAAATTGTCATCAAAAAGAATAAAAACTGATATTTGGAAGAGATTACACTCCAATGTCTCAAACCAACATCATCCGGCAAAATCAAGTGGATAAATAAAAATAAAATTATGTTGAATAAATTACAAAAAAAATAATAAAGTTGACCGTTGCTTTAAATTTGTCAATATTTTTTTAAAAAAGTTTCTCTTTTGGATTTTTTTGGCTTGATATCCACAAATTCTTGGCTAGAATTATCCTTTGGATTTTGCTTAGAGTAGAAAAGAAAATAGAAATTTGCTTAGGGTACATGTGCTTCAAGAACTCATCTTAAGATTTATCTTATTCCTTCTAGAGAGATGACAAATTATACATTATTGTTTCAAAAAATATATATTTTTCATTATTATATTTATTGTTAGTTAAAGAAATATGAGTTGAGTCTAACGAAAAAAAGTTAGACTTTCATAACGTGTAAAACTAAGTTTGAATCTCTCCACATAAAATTAATCACATTTATAGTTTGTTTCTAGAAGGTTCGATAAATTTAACGGATAAACACTCAAAGCTACTTTTTCAATTGTATTGTGATATCTTGGTTTTACTTTAAATAATTTTAGTCAAACTTTCAGGTCATAAATTATAGCCATGAGAGTTGGGACCCTCGTCAAAAACATACGTAACAAAAAAATATATATTGAAATTCCTATTTCACTTTAAATAATTCCTATTTGTACTTTAAATAATTTTGTTGGAACACGTTTGATCCATGGACTAACAAGTTGGCCCAACTGATCATTAACTTTCCTGTGATGGACTTGTGAAAGGTTGCTTTTTAGGCACTCTTTAATTGCTCAAAAAACTAACCATCGTTGGCTGAGCGTAGGGATGAGAATAGGTTGGACTCAGCTGAATTTTGTTTAAATAGGCTAGACCTAGTTGAAAAAAACTAAAGTCTAAGTCTGACATATTAACATGTCAAAGGCTTTATTATAAGTATGACATGACCTTTTTAAAAGTCCGATATGACCTATTAGTCTGTCTAAAAGCCTAATTTATAATAACAATTTTAAATATAACATTTGCCCTATTTATAAAAAGGCTAATAAACAAATATTTTTTAAAATGCTAATAAGTCAATAAAATTTTGTAAAGCATGTACATCCATTTCCCCCAACTTTATTAGCATATATATATATATATATATATATTGCATGTATATCCAATAAAATTTTGTAGAACTACCACATCCATTTTATAGAGGCTAATACGCGTGTATTATACACTACTAAAAAAATTAGTGAGGGAAATTTAGTGAGGGAAAACATGAAATCCCTCTCTAATTCCGTCACTAAATTTTGCGACCAAGAAATTTGTGAGAGATTTTATTTTTTCCGTCACTAATTTTGCTTTTCCTAGTAGTGATATAATGTATTTTGTAGAGGCTAATACTCGTGTATTATATAATGTAGTATATATAATTACACATATATGGGCCAGCCTGATAGGCCTAGTAGACTTTTTTATAAGCCTTAGCCTGACCTATTTAAATTAATGAGCTTTTTGAAAAGCTTGAGCCTAACCTATTTAATAAGCGAGTTAGGTCGAGCCGGACTTTAAGTAGGTCGGGCCATAGACCTCTGGCGGGCGGCCTGGCCTATTCCCACCCCTAGCTGAGCGGCAGTTAACGACAGCTAACTGTCGACTGTCGTTCGCCCATAAAACTGTAGTTAAGTGTTGTTCGACACTTTTTAAATCGGCCGAATCACTTTTTAAATCGGTTTAACCGATTTAAAAAATTCTCAAAACGGTAGTTAACAATCTTTAGAAGTATTTTTGTCATTTTGGAGTGCCTGATAGCAAACAGCGGGGCCTAAAGAGCAAATTCCGTGAACTTCTGACTCATGATGAGCTAAACCAAAATCTATTGGAAGCTTCTTTCTCACCAGCCTAAAAAATAAGTGCTGATGTGCTTTAATGAAAAGCTACAAATTGGAATGTATGTCTTTTGCGATGAAAATGCCTTGACAATTGTGTGCAAACATGAGTCTGTGAATGCATATGGGAAACCAAACACACACTTAGACTAAAATTTTGATAACCCATACAACCTTGTATTTCAGACTAAAAGGTACAAACATTTAAGGAAAAAAACATTAATTTTTCTACCATTTAGATGTGTATTTTTTAGCAAAAATACCGTATTTTTTCGTTAGTTTGAAAGTATAATTTTTAAATAGCTATGCTATATATAGCGAACAAATCATCACGAACGTGTCATGAAAGACAAACTAACCAATGAGAAATAAACTTTTGTTGAAAATCATAGAAGTTATGGGAGAAAGTGAAGTCAATAAAAATGGGTTAACTGATATACACTATCACAATGGGTTCACTAGTTTTTTATTCGCAAGAAATAACATTTTTCTTTAGAAATTTGTAGTTGGAAAAAGGTTCTCCATGAAAGTGACAGCCAACGAACCTATAATGGTATGGGCCCAAAATGGCCAAACCCGGTAATCTTATGTATCGTTCACCAAGAAATTTCACATTAAAAGCATCTGATTGACCCAACAACAAATTCGAACATCAGGCTTATTTGAGGTTCTCACCTCGGCATAACGGATGACGCATGCTGAAAATGCACTCCCGACTTCATCTCAAAAAACTAACTCACCTCCACATTGAGACTCTACATGCATCAACATGTTTCAGTGTTCTTAACATCATGAAGCACACTCAAACTAGACAGACACCACCATCTTTCTCGGATTCGGTTACCGTGACAAACCCGACATATCTAATAATGATCTAAGCTTTGAATATAACAACAATTAGGAGCGCATTACTTTGTAGTCACAATATCAATTAGGGGTTCACCTCCCATGTATGATAGTCTCACTTAGTCACTCATTTGCTACCTGCTAGTACAATGTATGCCTTGACATTTGAATGTCTTTTGAAGGTACATCCCCCGTTTAGAGAATGAGCATACAACATATGAAAAAAGAAATTGGATAATATTCTAGCATGGCTATAGCCACACAAGGCCATCAGCGGATCCGCCCCTAATTATAACACTCGTTCTCTAATCTCGGAGTGAGTAAAAAAAATCTTCATTTTCTAATATTTACTGTATGTTGATTTGCCTTAACCTAAACCAATATTTTGGTGAAATAGATTATAATACTACGTCACCTTATACATCATAGAATGTTTGTTGATTAAGCTTAATTTTCATACTTATTCCTAATGATGACAACCCTCACATAATAAGTATCAATATTACCCCTTATCAAAATTAATTAACATTAGTTCGTCTATTGTAGCTGATGCTTTATGTATGTAGAGTTAATTATCATCCTTGATGATGGGAATAACTAGTCAACATCGATGAAAGCATGGAGCTATAGTTTATGAATATATCATTAATTAATTAACTAAACCGTTGAGTACGCGTATTTAAGAAAAAATGTATTGTATATATCATGATTGACATTATGACATATGTTGTGTTTTTTAATCCGTCAAACATACTTTACTTACAAGAATGTATAATATAAAAAATGTGGAATTGAGACGACTTCAACTTCCAATTCACACGCTGAGATCTTGAGATTAAATTCACACACGCAGAGTTAAACGGTCCAGATCTCCTGTTGTGACAGTAGGAAATCCAAATCTAAAGTTGAACGACAAAAGCTTTAACGGGAAGTTTCCCTCCTAAAAGTATATTTTCTATAGGAGACGATCTTTTTTTTTTAAGGAAAGAAGTATACTTATACCATTTCATTAATAATAAGAGAGTTTATACAACGAGATATATGATAATAAAGACTGGGACTAACGGATAATGCAGCAACCCCATCAAGAGTGTCAACTACTACTATTTGCTTGAGGAGACAATCTTGTTGGAGATACGATAGGACACCAAACGAGAACATAGTTTATGTTAATGAAATGCTTTTTCCAAAGTTTAGAACTTAATGAAAATTATTTAAGATTTATTACTAAACTATTCTTTTTTATACCCCCTACGAGAGGACAACAAACGAGAACATATTTTATGTTCACGTTGGCGGTTTATTTACTTTGCTTTTTATTTATGAACTTTACTATGAAATTTGTTATTAACATGAACATGGGTGGCTAAATTCATAGCTAAAGCTATGATGGACTTTTTAGTATTACAAGTTTTTCTTTGTTATAGAAAAATACATCTTCTTCCAATTATTGCTCAATTTAGAAAGTAATATCTCATTTTTATATATCACAACTTAGTCTAGAGTTTAATTTGATGCACCACAGGTGTAAAATCTTTTACACAATTAATCAATTACATACCATTTTTTTTATGAATTTTAAGATAAATATGATTAAGACAATTTTTTTTAATGATTCAACTGTTATAATTGATTGATAATCAATTAAATGTTTTAATACTCAATTGAAATATCAAATTTTAACATATTTTACTTTTCCAATTGTATATGATATTATGATTTTAATTTTAGTCAAATTTTCACCTCAGAAATTACAGGCATGAGATCCCAAAATAAAATTTCTATGTATTTTTTATGAATGAGGAAGCCAATTAGTTGTAGAACTTCTTTATATAAATAATGCCATAAAGGAGAATTTATTCATTTAATATATTAATTTATTATTATAATAATAAGATTACAAAAGCATCTACATCAACTACATTTGAAGTTGGGGAATCATCCCTATGCTCTTCACTTTTTTTGTTCATTTTTTTTGTCTTATGATTGAATTTTGAATTTATTAATGAACAATATTAAAGGGAGAAATTTCTTCATAATCTCTCTCAAGCTGTAACTGATGTTAACTTCCCAGGGTATGCCACTTCTGATTTTATGTCATTTTCCCATAATTCAGGCACAGCTTCCCTAAGATTGTGAATGCTTTCCAATGCATAATCTGCACCTTTAACTCTTTGTGATATACCAACCTATATGTTGCAATCAATAAATAGGATCATAGTGAGTTGTGACACATTAAAAAGGTATCTAATAATAGTTGCTAGAATGAAGTTAGTTTTGTAGTACTATAAAACAAAAATATTTGTAATGACTTACCAACACTGTGTCAAGTCCCACACGTTTTCCAGCTTGTATATTGCGGACACTGTCCTCAAAAAACAACTGAAAATTACATATAGAACCATATAAAAAGTTAGCAAACAAATAAAATAAAAATGTAACAAAATTATATCACATTAAAGAATGAATTTTTGGAGCTAGTTTGTCTATAGTCGTAATATCATACGGTCAGTCAGAACCATCATGCATTAACTACAGTCGGTCAGAACCCTTATATAAGATCAGACGATTCATATTTTAACATCAGTAAATTGGATTTTAGAAGCTATTTTGAATATGCGCTATACAATTTTCATGTAATAGTTTAATCGTGAGTATATTTAGGCGATTTTACTTACTGTTCTTTGAGGGTTAATGTTGGCAATCTTGAGAGCCAATTCAATGGCAAATTCTGATGGCTTGCAAATAATTGGTGTTTTTGGCAAGACTGCTAGACTTGGATTAGGCTGAGCAAAATGGTTTATGATGTCAAAGATTTGAGTGTTGCTTGCACTATTACTAGTGCTTGTGGAACCTACAAATTCAATGTCATCTTCATCATCAGATACACTATTCTTGTGGATTGGATTAAGTGTCTCAAAGCATATAATTCCTTCAAAGCAATCTTCTAAACCAAGTCTACTCAGTGCCTTAACAGCATGAACTTTGTCTGCATTTGTGAAGATCTACACAACAAAGCAAGAGAAACAATTAATAGAGGTCAATATTAGGAATTATTATATTTTTTATTGTCAAAAAAAAAAATTAGGAATTATTTTTAAGCAAAATTAATTTTGACATTTAATAATTTAATTTTTTTAAAAAAAAAATTATGAGAAAATTACTAAAAACAGCTTTTACAAGTGATTTTTAAAAAGCATATTCTACTGCTTCTTTTTTGGTTATAAAAGCTTACAAGTTTCCTGTAGGGAAGGCTTAGCAACAGGTTCCTCAGAATAGGGTCTGGTTTCAAGTTCTCATAAGGTAATCTTCCATGAACAAAACTGCAAACAATAATTCAAAAATAAAATAAAATCAATTTCACCATTTTATAATAAAAAAAATAACAGTTTGAAAGTGAAGGGTAATAGTAAAATGAAAATGTACCTGTGATATTCATCATAGTCAAAGTCATAACCAATTGCCTGAATTGAAAATGAAATAAAAACCATTATATTTACAATCAATACTTTTCACAATTTAACAATGGAAACATATTTTACAGGAAATGGTTAGGAAAATAAGGTAATCAAATCATACCCTTAGGCCAGACATAGTTGTTCCATAGTTCTTGTAAAGGAGGTTTGACAAGTCATCAATTTTGCTTGAGTCTATTCCAAGCTTCTCAACCATATAATCTAAGATCAATAATACAATCACTTATGTTAATATTCAACACCTCAAAGAAACAACATATAACACAGATTGAATGTCTATCCGGTGTCCGACACACCGACACCGACACATGTTACATTTAACCACATTCATTCTCTTAAATTATTATTGGTGTCTGCATGGCAGTGTCATGTCTAGTGTCTTCGTCTATTTTATATAGTTATATTAATTATAAAACTATGGAGCAAGTATATATATGTTGCATTAGCTTACCTTTAATATTTTGAAGAACAGATTTTGCAAGGCCAGCTCTAAGGGGATACAAAGTATCATCTAAATCTGCATAACATTAACTCTCATAGTTAAAACTTGTAACAAAAATATGAAAATTTATTTATACTTGGTACTTGAAATTTGTTCTGTTTACAAAGCGTTACCAAAAAGAAGGCAATCATATTTTGATCTCTGAGCTTGTTGTCCGAATCGATCCTCGTACGCCATTTCGACAGAAATCCTTAAACATTCAACACAGAACAATGTTTAGAACAGCATGAACATTTTTACATTTATTTAAGAATTCAATTTTTATTCAGAATCTACACATCAACATGGCTTTTTGTTTTAGAAAATTGCTATATGTGACTCAGATTAGCACCAAAAGTTGCAAAAAGATCCTTCAAGGGAGACACTAAAGGGACTAATCCAAATCATTTAGGATAAGGCTTTGTGAAGTTTGTGAGTGGACAGAACATAATATAAATATACTTGTGTAAGGTTATAAAAATTACATGCCACAAGAAATGGATGAGTCTAAGGGAAAAGGTACAAACTAATTATTTGAAACAGAGTTCATGTGACACAGCAAACCACTTCCAAAAGTAAACCAACTTTTGAAAGCTGAATTGATCGTTTGATAAACTTTGCAGATTAAACTCAAAGTTAAATATAATGGGATTATATTATATAATTAAGTTATATAAATAAATAAAAATAACACTGTACAACAGTGCATATTTTTGAGCAAAAAGGTTTTGAGGGACAGAGTTCAAATCCATCGGACATCGTTGTAAAATAGTTATTACTGCCACTTTAATTAATAATATTTTTTAAAAATGTATGGAATAACCAAAGAAATGGTGATTCTTAATTCCAATCATTTGTTCCATGTTAGTGAAATTTGAGAAGTACAAAGCAAAATCTCAAAATCATATCCATGGTACTAATCATAGGTTAATGTCAATTATGTTTTTTCAGTGATTTTGAAGCCATGATGGTATAATGACTAAAGTTTTAAATTAGAAAAAAAAAATCAAATTATTTTCATGAAAGAGCCAGTGAAGCCATTAGCTTACCAAAAAGGGAAAAATGAGTGATTGTTAAGGGCAAATGAGAAAAGGGTATGAAGAAACAAAGCTTCAAGAGCAATGCAAAGGTTATGAAGAAACAAAGCTTTGAAAAGCAGTGCTAAGATATTAAAGGAAGCAAGAGGAAGGAGAGGGGGAGGAAATATGTGAGGCAAATATGTGTTTATATAGACAAAGGGTTGCTTGTGTGGTAGGGTCTTTGAATATAATATTGCATTAATTAATTTGATTAGTTACGTTTTGAGTTTGAAATGCAATGACCATTTGAACTGGTACAATGATTATAATAATTTTTAGTACTCCAAGAAAATGACAACTAATACATGATTGGTTAACCAAAATGGATTCTTTAAGGTCAAAAGTGACCGCAGAAGTAATCTCATCTTTTTAAAATATCAGAAGATTCAGATCTTAAACTTTTGCTTTAAAGTAAATCATTGATATTTTTCGAATGACTCAATCGTGTTAATTTAGGATTCTTGACTGTAGATAATCTGGATTCTCGATTAATCTCTTTTGTGTTTTTTTTACTCATAAAATTTAGATTAAAGGAGGCTAACACATTTCATATAAGGTGAGAGAAAACTATCAAATTAAGAAAGTTCAAACTCGAATTCAAGTCACAACTGATGTAAGCGGAATATTGGTTAAACTCTTTTATTTTGTGACTTTGAATTCCTGAATCATATCAAAATCTGTTTTTTTAATTTATATTCTATATATGATGAAATAAAAGTACAAAGAAGAATATGCCAGCTGCATCAAGCACCAAAATAGAGTTGGAGGCTTTTGCCAGTTGCCACCGTACACTAGAAACAACACTCTTGTTTCCCATTTTTTGGGTTAGAAAATCAGATATTAGATTCCCTTCTTCCTAACCATGTGCACATTTTAAACATGATTAAACTTAGTAAACAACTTATCAAAATCTTTCCTTTCAAAAACTTATCAAAATCTTTAATATCGTCTCCATGTGTACGTGTCGATTTAATCTAAGTTGCACAATACTTTTTTTATCGATAAGATTTTAGATTAAGAAGGTACACTTTCATACTACAAGATAATAGAGAATAATTAATCTTAAAATAGTTTTTTTATTGAATTTATGTATATAACTTATTAATCAGATGAGGATATTGTTTTAGTGGTGAAAATTTTGAGTTGTATTTATGGGATTTTAAGTTTAAAAGCTTATTACTCTTTTGTGGAGAAAAAAAATATCAACCCTTGTTGACAAGTTGCACAACAAGACATTTGAAGACTCATCAAGTTGCACGTTCCCTAAAAAAAAAAAGTTGCACGTAGTATTTTTAATGCCTAGTAGTGTCTGTATAAATCAATTTTAAGCCACTATGTTAGAGCTAGTAACAAGGGGTTCATATAATTTAGGACAAAACTTAGGTACAATTCTTTAGGTGTTTTTCGTATGGTTCTCAACTAAAAATACAAATTTTTTAGATATAACAAACTTTGAGAAAATTAAGGATTTAAGGAAATCATGGTGAATTTAGTTAAGAACCATACGAAAAGCACCTAAGGAATTATACCTAAGTTTTTTCCTATAACTTATATGGCATAGATATTTAAATTTAACTGTCATTATTGTAGACTAAATAATATTGGTCAATATTTAAGTCCTTAGTTTAGTATCAAAACAGAACAACCTCAAGTAACAGACAGAAAAAATAGACTTTTAGATATATTTTTAATAAATGGATCGCCTATCTTTGAGGCGATAAAATTATCACAATTTTGGTGTATTTTATGAGATAAAAATATAAAAGAGAAATAATAGATAAGATAAGAATGAAGAATATTGTAGGAGAAAAAAGAGATAAGTTAATGCATGATGTTACTTCTTTCATTTCTAAACGTGAAAATATAAGACTTTTTCATTTTCTTTATAAGCAAAACATTATTGATAAGGAAATACAAAGGGGACCATTGCAGCAAACATTAGTCTCAAATTTTTGTATAAGTCTCAATTTAGTGAGAGAAAAAAGTGTAAAGTTTTGAAACCGAGTAGTCTATATTTTTTGACTTAGAAATGAGGACAATAAATTAGAAATTAGAGAAAATAGGCACCAAAAGTGCATTACACCTAATTTTTGTTAGAAGTTCAAATGACCCTTCTTACTGCTTGCTTAAACCGTCCAAAACTCAACTAACCTAGCTTATTGAGTTGCTCCTTTTAGTCTTGTAGCTAGTTTACTTGTTGCATTGTAACTTAAGACCAAATAATTAAAATATAACCTTAACCTGCAAAATCTCAAATTGATTTTTACATTTCCATTCCTAACTAAACATGTAAATCTTCAAAAATACAAAAAAAAAAAAGTAAAAATAAAATTCCTCACACATTTTTTTTTACTATTTTTCCTAAAGACTTTATACAAGAGTGAAAATGATTAGTTAATTGTAAGACAAAATGGCCACGACTCCCTCATGCTTCCATTTACCAACACATGAATTTGTTTGGAATCCATTAAAGTGTACACCTAGCTTTTGATCTTGGATTATCCTCAAGAATAATGCCACCTCTTCATTGTTCATGCATGATGAATATAGCTCTTTCAATTTTCCATTCCTATTTATTTACTTAGAAATTTAAGCTTCCTACTCACCCTTGGGAACTTAACCTTTATTGAAAATCAATATTTTGTATAATTAATATTGGACTTAAATGCACTTTCATTCTCTTATTTTCACTAATTTACAATTTTAACCACCCAAAATTTAAATCTACAAAATATAGTTCCATAATATTTAAAATTTTAGATATTTTCACGTCCACTAGATTTGAGATTTATTTTTGCTAATATATCAAGTTTGAATAATACTACTCCATCCCAAAATATAAGCAAAAATGAGTCAACATAAGTTGATGTATTTGGTACAAATTTTGAACCAAATGCATTAACTTTTGTTAACCAATTTTTGCTTAAATTTTGGGACGGAGGGAGTAAGTTGATAAGTTACATGGTGATGTTAAAACGTGTAGCGAATTTAAATCTTACTTAACTGTTTTTCTGAAAGAAATCTTACTTACCGTTAAAATCAATATTTGCTCCTAAATATAAAAATCATTTAAAGTAACGAAACCTTCTTCAAATTCTCTTATTAATATTTTAGAGTTTAATTTTTTTAGAGGGAGAATTTAAAAATATTAGTGACCAAAATTGTGAATGAATAAACACATGAAAATAAATGAATTTAAGCCTTCAATTATTTTATTGTTTTTTAAAGGAATTATTTAATTGTCCTAAGTCGGAGTTATCCTTGTCATCATACCTAAATGTTATACCTAAGAGGTTGCAGAAAATATATTGTTTATATAGAATCTTTCTAGATTGATTAGTTTTACTTTTCCTGTTTTCCACATTTTGTTCATCATTTAAAAGTAACCAAAAGTTAATAGAGGCGAGTAAAACCAGAAAAACGATTTGTACCAAAAATAAAAATTAGAAAAAAGTCACGGTACATTGCATTATATATGTAGGATTGAAATTCAAACTTTGAATTTTTCACTTATTCATTTTCAAAGGTAAATTTCTAACCAATAGATTACTTGACAAAAAAAATAGAAAAGCGATATTTTTAAAATTTTACTTGGACCCCTCAAAAAATTTACTTGGACAACCAGTCAATATTTTTTTTACTTGAACACATAATTTTTTTGATAAAATCATATAAGTTACTCACAAGTTAATTATCTAGAGAATGTTTATTTTGAAGTAACATATACATAGTTATAGGAATAAATATTATGATAGTAATAATATTGAAATCTTATTTATAAGTATTTCTAGAAAATAGAGTTTTTTTTAGAGAAGTCTAGAAAATAAAGTTAATTTGTTTCTTGGTGGAACAATTATTGATCAGACTATCCAGTTGAACTTCGGATTAACAAGGTCTCTTTCTCCTACCAACCAAAATGTTAGTACTTGGATCATCTCCTTCTCCCTCCTTCTTTTTTTTTTGTTTCTATCTCTCTCTTGATCTTCCTTGTCTCTCTTGATCTTATTTTTCTCTCTCTCTTGAACTTCTTTCTAAAATCGAAGGAGGGAGAAGAAGAGAATGAGAAGAAGAAGAGTATCCAAATTCAAAATGTTAACATAAAAAAAGAAAATAGTGTTTTTTACCGTTAAAAAAAGGACTGTGAAAGTACTTTTAGAATTTCGAAAAATAACTTACATAAAACATATTATTCCTTTTTCACTAACATCTATTTTCTCAACCCCCTTATCTCTATTACAGTTGATCATTATATGAATTCTCCAACTCCTGATTAACAATTTAAAATAAGCATGACTTTTGAAAATACAAAATAAAAATAATTTTAGGAAGTAAATGGGTTTTAGATTTCAATACTTAACAGAAAAATCTTCAAGTAAAATAGGTTAAAGTTATTAGTAACTAAATTATAAAATTTTGTATTCGACAATAAATCAAATACAGGAACTACATTTGATGGAGGAATCTATGAAAAAAAATCATAAATTTTGAAGTTGTCCGTTTGCTTTCTGCAAATAGTAGATAATTCTTAGTATGATAATGTGTATCTTTTAATCTAAGTTTTGTTCATATATAATAGTATATTTTTTGAAACAAACACACTTTCATGTGTTTTTCATGATAATTATCATAAGAATTTTTGTACAATAATTTTAAAAGCTACTTTAGAATAAGTCCATATGGATTTTTGTTAGTTTGTTAATTCAAGTTTGTTAGTGATGTAATCATATTTAGTTGGTTAATCACATTAGATTTTTGTTTGTTATTGATTAGTTACAAGTTCCCTAGAATTTAGCTAAAGTTCTGAGTTTCAGAGTCTGAGGTTGCTTCAAGCAATCTATCATAGCTTTTGTATGTAAGCCAATTCACTTGTACATTCTCATCAATCAATAACACAATCTCCTTTTCTCATTCCTCTCTTCTCATTCTCTCTAAATTCACCAAAAATCAGAAAACCTCTAAGATCAAATAGTTGCTTAAGAAAGTTAAGCTTCATAGCTGCGCTAACAAATTGGCATCTAGAGCCTTTGGTTTCGGTCTAAGGGGTAATCAAGATCTTCAATCACGTAAGTACATAGAAGAAACGCTGAAGGAAGTACCATGAATGGTAGCAGCAGCTTCAACACTCATCTTCCAATTCTTGAAGCACGCAATTGGGAAAGATGGAGTGCAGTGATGAAGAATCTGTTTGGAGCACAAGATTTGCTTGAAATTGTGCAGAATGGAGTTGGTGAGTTAGCTGTGAATGCAACAAAAGTGCAAAGGAACACACACAAAGAATTGAGGAAGAAAGATTGCAAGGCTTTGTTCTTGATTCAACAGAGTCTTGATGAAGCAAATTTTGAAAGAATCTCAAAAACAGTTAGTTCAAAGGAAGCATGAGATATTCTTTCAAAGTATCATGAAGGGGATGATAAGGTGAAGTTGATTAAGCTTAAATCACCGAGGAGGAAATTCGAATTGATGCAGATGGAAGATGAGCAAAAGATTGCAGAGTACATCTCCAAACTCATCAGTATTGTGAATCATATGAAGGCTTGTGGAGAGACTATGACTGATCAACAAATTGTTGAGAAGATCATGAGGACTCTATCATCAAGGTTTGATTTCATTGTTGTGGCAATTCAGGAATCAAAAGATGTAAAAACCTTGAAGATTGAGGAGCTGCAGAGTTCACTAGAAGCTCATGAATTGATGGTTTCAGAAAGAAGCAGTGAAAGATCAATTCAACAAGTCTTACAAGTTCAAACTATCAAGAAGGATGGTTATGATAGGAAGAACTACAAGAAAGGGAAGAATAACACTAAGGGAGGAAACTGGTCTAAAGGCAAGAACAAAGAAACTGACAAAAGTGAATCTTCAAAAGAAAGAAACTCTAATCAAAAGAAGAGAAATTTTGATAAGAAGAAGATTCAGTGTTTCAAATGTGAGAAATTTGGACACTTTGCTTCTGAATGTTGGTCTGGTAAGGGAAAGCAAGGTCAGAATGATGAGGAACAAGCTAAGATTGCACAAGATGATTCATTATTATTGATGGTTACAACAACTAGTATTGAGAGCTGCAATTCAGAAAGTTGGTTCTTGGATACTGGTTGTTCTAATCACATGAGTGGAAACAAAGCATGGTTGAGGGAAGCTGATCATGGAAGGAACACAAAGGTGAAACTTGCAGATCATAGTACATTAACTTCAGAAGGTATGGAGAAGATTGTTATTGAAGGAAAGAATGGAAAAGTAGCAATAATTGAAGAAGTTCTGTATGTCCCTGGAATGCAGTGCAATTTACTTAGTGTTGGTCAACTCATTCAGAAAGGATACTCAGTTACTATGAAGGATAATGTTCTGAAGTTGTTTTATAAACATCAAAGGTTAGTCTTGAAAACTTCCCTTGCAAAAAATAGAACATTTCAGACCAATATGAAAGCTGTAGAGTTGAACTGCTTATCTGCAATGGTAAAAGATGAAGATAGCTGGTTATGGCATTATAGGTTTGGTCATCTTAATTTTAGAGGTCTTAATCAACTGGTTGATAAGGAAATGATTCTTGGTGTACCTAAAATTGAGATACCTAACACGGCATGTGATACTTGTTTGTTGGGCAAGCAACCTAGAAATGCATTCAGTTCAAGTACTGCTAGTAGATCAAAGGAGCTACTCAATGTTGTGCACTCATGTATGTGGTCCTTTAGAGGTTCCTTCATTAGGGGGCAACAAATACTTCATAAGTTTTGTTGATGAGTTCAGCAGAAAACTCTGGTTATATTTGAT
Organism: Medicago ruthenica; assembly: GCA_018208015.1. Classification (NCBI taxonomy): domain Eukaryota; kingdom Viridiplantae; phylum Streptophyta; class Magnoliopsida; order Fabales; family Fabaceae; genus Medicago; species Medicago ruthenica. The sequence goes on along the minus strand of CM031374.1, from coordinate 873,368 downwards.
CAAGACCAAAAGTGAAGCATTTGATATGTTTCAGAAGTTCAAAATCTTAGTAGAAAAGCAAAGTGGAAAATCTATTAAGGTTTTAAGAACTGATGGTGGTGGTGAGTATACATCAAAAGTGTTTGAGAAATTTTGTGAAGACAATGGTATTATACATGAAGTAACTGCTCCTTATACTCCACAACACAATGGTTTGGCTGAAAGAAGAAACAAAAGTCTGTTTGACATGATCCGAAGTATGTTGAAATTGAAGAAGATGCCTAATACTTTTTGGGGAGAAGCTGTAACAACTGCAGCCTACATCTTGAATAGATGCCCCACTAAGAAACTGAATCAAATCCCTGAAGAAATTTGGCTAGGATGCAAGCAGCCAACTAAACACTTAAGAGTTTTTGGCTCCATATGTTACAAACATATCCCTGATGCAAAGAGAAGAAAGTTAGGGGATAAGAGTGAGTCTATGATAATGGTTGGTTATCATGAAACAGGTGCATACATGTTATATCATCCTCTAACTCATTCAATAGTGATTAGTAGGGATGTTAAAATCTGTGGGAATGAAGCTTGGGATTGGAACAAGAAAGAGAAGAGTTCCAATCACACAGTTCCCACAATAATTGAAGAAGATGATCAAGTTGAACAAGTTCAACTTGATATTGAAGTTCAAGCTGAAGTACATGTTGAAGAGAATCAAGCTACTAGAACTTCAGGGAGACAGAGATTTGCTTCCACAAGGTTAGCTGGACATGAAGTTATTCCAGATAATCTAGTTAATGAAGAAGGGGAATTTGTTCACTTTGCCTTATTAGCAGATGCAGAACCAATCAACCATGAAATAACACTGAATGAAGAAGTGTGGAAGAATGCTATGATTGAAGAGTTGAATTCAGTCATCAGAAACAACACATGGGAACTGACTGAACTACCTGTTAGCAAGAAACCTATAGATGTGAAATGGATTTTCAAGTTGAAATTGAAGCCAAATGGTGAAGTAGCCAAACACAAAGCTAGATTAGTTTATAGGGGATTCATGCAGAATGCTGGTATGGAATACTTTGAAGTATATTCCCCAGTAGCAAGATTAGACACTGTGAGACTGATAGTTGCTATAGCTTGTGGAAGAAACTGGCCAATGTATCATTTGGATGTAAAATCTGCTTTCCTAAATGGTCCTTTAGATGAAGAAGTGTATGTAACACAGCCACCAGGTTTCAAAATCAAAGGGAAAGAAGATATGGTGTATAGACTACACAAAGCACTCTATGGATTGAAGCATGCACCAAGAGCTTGGAACAAAAGAATTGACAGTTTTCTTGTGCAGCAAGAATTTGTTAAATGCAAGTTTGAATATGGTGTATATGTGAAGAAAGGAATTGAAGGTAATCAGTTACTCATCTGTCTCTATGTAGATGACTTGATAGTGACTGGTAGTGATGTGAATGAGATAGAAGCATTCAAATCTCAGATGATGAGTGAGTTTGAAATGTCAGACTTAGGAAAATTGACATATTTTCTAGGCCTGGAGTTTACTGAAAATGCAGAGGGACTGGTAATGCATCAAATGAAGTATGCATCTGATATATTGAAGAGGTTCAATATGATGAACTGCAATCCATCATCATCACCTGCTAGGACAAATGTAAAACTAGTAATGAATGAAGAAGAAGAACCTGTGGATCCTACATTGTTTAAGCAAATTGTTGGATCACTAAGGTACCTATGCAATAGTAGGCCTGTTATTGCATATGCAGTTGGTATAATCAGTAGATTCATGAGTGAACCTAGATATCTCATCTGCTAGCAGCCAAAAGAGTAATGAGATACATCAAAGGAACATTGCAGTTTGGCACTCTATTTCCTAAGTGCCTGAATGAAAACTCTAGAGAATTGATAGCTTACTCTGATGCAGATTGGTGTGGAGATAAGCATGATAGAAAGAGCACCTCAGGTTACCTATTAAAGTTTCTGAATGCCCCAATTTCATGGTGTGTTAAGAAGCAACCAGTTGTGGCATTGTCAACATGTGAATCTGAGTATATTGCAGGGTGTATGGCAGCATGTCATGCAGTTTAGCTTGAAAATATACTCAAGGAGATAGAGATAGAGGTTAGCAGACCTATTACATTGTTCATAGATAACAAATCTGATATAAACTTAGCCAGAAATCCAGTTTTACATGGAAGAAGCAAGCATATAGAAGCTAAGTTTCATTTTATGAGGGAACAAGTGAACAAAGGAGCATTGCAGGTTGTTCATTGTTCCACTGAGCTGCAGCTTGCAGACATATTCACTAAGTCATTGAAGGTTGACAGGTTCATCAAGCTAAGGAGTTTGATTGGCATGAAGGAAGTGGAAACTTGATTTAAGGGAGGATGTTAGTTTGTTAATTCAAGTTTGTTAGTGATGTAATCATGTTTAGTTTATTAATCACATTAGATTTTTGTTTGTTATTGATTAGTTACAAGTTCCCTAGAATTTAGCTAAAGTTCTGAGTTTCAGAGTCTGAGGTTGCTTCAAGCAATCTAACATAACTTTTGTATATAAGTCAATTCACTTGTACATTCTCATCAATCAATAACACAATCTCCTTTTCTCATTCTTCTCTTCAGAAAACCTCTAAGATCAAATAGTTGCTTAAGAAAGTTAAGCTTCATAGCTGCGCTAACAATTTTAAGGAGAAGAAAAAGTTTCTTTATCTGTTTAAAGCTTTTTATTATGATCACAATTAAAGCAAGCGAATATACAAATACTTATGTGGGGTCAAGTCTCTTTAGTTGATGTTAAGCAAGTGCACGCAATAAAGTATGGAAAAGTTAATGCAATTACATGTTACCTCTTCTCCACTTATGTCCACATAATTTCTTAGAACATTACCATCACAACACATGGTCAATTTTCAACCTCTTGAATACTTCAACATACATGTACATTGTAGAATATTAGTGGAAAAATGAGATTTTACGACCGTTTTTTATATTGATTCGTTTCACAAGTGATGTAAAGTAAAATATTGTTGCATATATTTGTATATTTGATGGGTCAGAATCGATTTTTTTTTTTTAAAAAAAAATATATTTGAATATTTGACGATATTTTTCACATCAGTTGCCAACTTAACCAATGTATAAAATAACTAGTCTTCCGTGAATTGGTCATAGGGTGACAATGCATTATTATATGTAGGGGTCTGGAATCAAACTCCAGACACCCCTCTTATTTACTTTAAAAAGTAAATTCTGGTTACTATAAGCAACTTGACAAAAAAAAAACTAATTTTCTTAGGATCTTTGACCCCAAGTATCCAAGGTATCCATATGGCATCGGACCTTTAGGCTCGTTATGATGTTAATTCTCGTTGCGGAGCATCTGATTTTTACTTTTTAGCTTTGGATGAATTATATTCTAAATAACCGGCTCCAAAAATTGAACCAAGATTCTTTTTCTGGTGGAGAGTTTTTTTTATCAACTCTCCAAACACCATGTTAGTAATGTCAAAAACAATTTTACATAAGTTATAAATCTATGCAATGGACTTAAAATGTAACAACATTAAACTTTTTATATTGTTTTTGGTTCCAAACATTTCTACCGCAGCCGCAAGTTCCCGTGCCTTTTCAACGTGAAAATAAGAAGCTGAAATGTCTAGCTTTAAAAAAATGTATGTCTACAAGCCTTCCACTGCTGTTTCAAACAATCACTTACTTAAGTTGTTAATGTGATTTAACTGACTTAAAAAATTAATCTTTTTAATTGTGCGGGCAAGTTGATCCTTTTTTGTTTGTCTTAACCTCCCATTTTTTAAGGATGACTTCGATTTTTTGGAGTTAAATTTTACTAGGAATTATTACAACTCTGATCCAAATTCAGATTTTCTTTGAAAGATCTAGTCATTATTCATTAACTAAAATTATTTATTTATTTAAGCTAAATCACTTGATTAATTCTCATTTTGATACTTGACTAAAAAGAATATTAATACTAATTGTAGCAAGCCCCTATAAATAGAACATAGAATTAACTTTCTCTTTCAACACAACTGGAAGCCACCTATGTGTTGACAAGGTGGAACAACAATCTTAAACAAAAATAACAATCTTTTAAAATCTTTTAAACTATACATATATATGATATGATATAATCTACCCTTTTGCGTGTAGAACTTCTACAACGCCAAAAAAAAAATGTGTTGTGAAATGAATACAGGATGCTATGAAAAAACCAAGTCGTATACAGCTCAATATAACATGAAATGAACTCCACCATTACAAAATTGGGGGCAATGAACTTGGTTAAAATGTATACTCATTATTATTGGATTTTTCCTCAAAATGGTTACATGGCAATGATATTTTGGGATGTTTTTTTCTAAAGAAAAATATTGTACTGGTTCCATGAATCATGATATTCGTTAAGGACACATGTACGTATATATGCAGGCCAGTCCAAGATCTATGTCACTAGAGTAAGTTTTTATTATGCCTCGATTTTTTATTTACTATTATTGAACAGCATTTTTTTCCTAAAAAAATAAAAAGATATATTCTCTTGCCAGCAAAGAAGTCTATCATAAACTTGCATTTAGAGAAAAATGAACTTTTCCTAAAATTTGTTTCAACTATTTCCATAATGCTGGTTAACTATCCATTTTGAATCGGTTGTAAAAAACCACTTTAAAAAGTAAACACATTGTTCTTTTTGCTATAATTAAGCTAAAATATCAAAATGATAGATTACTATGTAAATTGATTATTCTCACAATTTATCTAAAACCTCTATTTTTAAATGAGTTTTTCGGACATATAGTTCAGAATTTTTTTTTACCAATGACAACTAGAACAATATCCAGAATCAAATTACTAGAAATTAACCCTAGCATTTTTCAAGTCTTTATTTTCTAAAATGAAGAAGATAATTGTGGTTGCAATTATTTTCAAAATGGACGAAGAGATAACATGTTGATAAGGGCAATAATCACATCATAGGAGAAAATATTTCATCACTTAATCATAAACATTTTGAAGAAATGTTTATTTAACATTCAAAATTATTTTCTTGTAAAAAAAACATTCAAAATTATTTCTCTTAGGCGATGAAATACTTTCTCCTTGATGATATTATTGCAAAAATACATATTATTTAATTATTTTAAAAATAAATATTATTTAATTCATCATTTAATCATAAACATTTTGAAGAAATGTTTAACATTCAAAAACAATTTTTATAGATACACAAAAATACATATCATTTAATTATTTCAAAATTATATTTTGAAGAAATGTTTAACATTCAAAAATAATTTATATACATACACAAAAATGCATATCATTTGATTATTTCAAAAATATATATTTAATTTATTTCTCTTATATATTTAATTTATTTATGCGTGTCAAAATAGTTTTTATTTAGAATTATGACCACAGAAATATTTCTCTAAAAGATAAAAGCACAATGACTAATCTCCGTCAGAAAATTTGTGGGGCACACAAGGTGTGTTCTCACCTTTCAGCTGGATTTTTTTATACGTATGAGTCAGAAATCGAACCCTTGATCACATACTTAAGGGGCCAAAAACATTCACCACCTAAACCAATCGGTAGCCTTTCGGAGGCCAAATATGTTTTTTAACGGGGTTAAACATGAACTCAAAAAAATGTCAACATTACGAGAGTTAAATAGAATATTAAAGAATTTTTTTAAGAATTAATCTAATACAGTAAAATAATTTAAAACATCATAGAATTTTTTTTTCTTTTCTTTAAAAAAAAATAGATAAAGATCAATTTTTCATCTAACCATTTTGTGGTTTTGTGAATACGTCCACAATCAATGGGAGTCCTTGTATGTTTGGTCCATGCAAGAGGACTATTGACAAACAGGTTACAGCTAATATTAGCTCCACGTTTGATATCCTAAAGGACAAAAGTTACTTACTAATAGGGATGGTCTTTTGTATTTTTCGTAGTACAAAAGATGTACTATATTGAACAGAAACCATGCACATGCCTTAATGTGTTTTTTTAATCTTGGTACACCTTTTATGACTAGATTTAAAAAAAAAAAATATAGGGCAGGTAAATTTTGTTAATGCCCCGATTGTAACGATCAAAATTCATGGGCCATATGATACGTTTTTTGTTTTCAAACAGTTTCATGACCCTTCTTAGAAACATACCTAGTCATTGGAGGCTTTATTTTTTTTTAATTAATTATTTGATTTTGATCTTTAAATCATAGTTTCGAATGTTCTTGAACATTACTTAGTGTAAGTTTTCTATGTATTTTTTTGAAAGAAGTAAGTTATCTATGTCATTACCATCTGCAGTTGTTTCCTTGGCCGATATTAGTTAGACACATTTTAGGCAATTCGGCATTTGTCGTGTAGATATAAAATGGAGGAAAATTCATAGACACTCATGACAAAAATATGTGAATCGGGTATGCATAAGAAGACATCATGCAAAATGACTAATCGGAGTTAGATCTACGTCTAACAACCTATTAACTTAAGAGGATGGCTATTCATATTAGTAGCTACTTTTGATTAAGAAGACCTATCCTTGAATTGCTATTCTCTTGAGTTAATATGTTGTTAGACGCCTAAATCCAACTTCAGTTAGTAATTTTACATAGATCTTATCTTATGCATGCAACATACCGATTTACATTTTTTCGCGAGTATTAAAGAATTTTCCTTCATTTTTTTCATGTAAAAAGATTTTATTACTTATTGACTCAATCAGAGCAGCCTATCTGTGCTCATGCATTTTTCGGATATTATTTAGAAAAATGTTGTGCTTCTTAAAGTATCGTTATTTGTGTAGATGTTAATATGTTCCAGTTTGCTTACAATGCTAGTTGTCTAAATGCAAGTACGTGCTTATGTATGACATATTAGGACCAGTAATCATATGACATCGCATATACCATACATAGATGAATCCATGCACTGGGTGTTCAAAATCTCATGCATTATGCCATGCTCATCATCATTAAGAAGACCCACGCTTTGCTAGGTTATTAAAATGAGCATCACGGGTAAAACTTAGGTTTTCAAATAAAATCCTAGGCTCGTAATTTAGGAAAATGGTTTTATGCTCAAACCAAGTTATATAAGTGTAAAATGTTCCATATTCAAGCCCTGTTTTTAAAATTAAAGTTTGTACTATTCCTTCTACTTTAAAACAACCGTATTTCGTAGTGTATTTTATAATGGGTTGTGCGGTGTTACAAGTATCTTTGATCCCTAATTCAAAATTTGATATTATGAAAAATCACCTATTAATCTTGAAGAAGGTTAAATATATTTTTGGTTTCTGTAAATATAATATTTGTTACTTCGTCCCTGTATATATATTTTTTTCTTTTTGTCCTTACATATATATTTGCTTTTAGCCTTGTTATTTTATTTTTCTCATAAAATATCTGTTTATGTTTTCAATTGAATCCTATAATATGTAAATCATTTCATTTTAGCCTCTCAAATATAAGCTAAATAATAACGAAAATAAATATTAAATAAATATAAAGATAGATTTCAAGATGAACAGATTTTACAAGAACCGACACAAAACAAAGATCAAAGGCATACGTTTTTATATTTGCAAAGATTAAAAATAAAATAGTTTTACCGAGACTAAAAAGAAAGTTTATTTTTGGGAATAAAATATATATTTTAGCATTTTGACAATTATATTTTCACACAAAGCTCAATTTTCGAAAGTTCTGCAGAAGAATTGAATATGCCCCAAAAACCTAGAAGATGCCATGAAATTATTATTGTTGTTGTTGTTGTTGTTATTATTATTATTATTATTATTATTATTATTATTATTATTATTATTATTAACTATTTTGGGTGGTAGCTAGGGAGAGTTGGAGTAGATCAAATTATGAATTTCCAACTGTCTTGTTAGTGGTATTTCACAAAAAATCCAAACTCCAAAAGATTAGGGTCATCTACAACCATATATATAACTTCTTTTTTACTCAACCATATATATAATTTGAGCAACCATTATTTGTGTAACAAGCCCCACAATGCAGTGCATACACGTAGACTATACAAAAGCCAAAACCATAAAATAATTGTTGTAACTATCCAATATAATTCCGCCAAGCAATTATAACAGGATGTCATCAGCAATCTTGATTGCATAATTATCCTCAGAATTTTAGATTAAGCTAGGCCTCTATCATTGAAGGATTGTGAAATGTAGATATCAACATAATAACGGAGTTTTCAATCAATAATTGAGAGTTCTTTTACTTATGAAACACCTTTTCTATCTTGACCATAGGAATAGCTATCCTAAGTTTCCAAATCAAGATATGCCGTATAACTTCCACCCATTGAATATATGATCCAACAAATTCCCTCCACACATTATTGCGAATGCCTGATTTAGTTGTTATTATAATTGTTACGAACGGATAATTTAGTTATAATAAAAAATCTTAATTGTATCAACTGATATGAGTGGACTCTCAAAACGTGACGAATCAAGGTTTAAATATCATCATAAGAGGTATTCCACAAATTTTAAATATGACTCTCTCCGGTTAAAAGAGTCAACAAAAAATTTAAAAAATAAATCTTTAATGAACTGTCTATCCTTTATTTGTATCATCTCCTTCTTATTTAGTCTTTTCTTAATCACGTTAGAAGAGAGATAAAGATAACAATCAATTTTGTTTTTCTGCGTATGGTTTATCAAAGTTGAAATAAAATGACTGTATTACTATATCTCTCCTAAGACGACGAAGGAAAGAGAAAAGAAGAGGATTCAACTTCATACTTTAATGACATAAAAATAGAATAATAACATTTAATCTACATAGGTATTGTGGCATCCTTTGACATGTCGTTTAATTATTCAACTAGACACTTCAGAAAAAATAAACTTGAGAAAGTTTCTAAATTTTTTAAAATGTGAATTATAACTTTTGGATTTAGAAGTGGGTGGACTGAAATAGGTAATCAATGTAAATAGAAGATCAAAGGTACATTTAAGTATTTTCAAAATTATGAAATTTTAAAATAATTCCTAAACCTGAAATTTCTTGATTATGTTTGTCTATTTTGATTGACCAAGTGATCATTATGCGTTAATGGTCAATGTGTTTAAGCTAAAATCAAATAGTTCATACCAAAAACAAAGAATTTAATCCCTTTGCACAAAATTGACGAACTAAAACAACTAATGTGAACAAAACTTTAAATTTAAGTATTTATTTTAAAGTTCTGTTAATTATATAAAATAAATTAATAATTTTTTAATAAAAAAATATTAAGAGTGTCGGTATATCAAGTGTAAGTATGAGTCTCACATTAGATGGAAAAGTGGACAACGATATACGTGTGAATGAACTCATATGTTTAATGTCTTAAGCTTTTATGTTAAGATGTGATGTCTAATTTCACTTGTCCTGTTGTTTAAAGACCAAAGTGAGATCTCACGAGCTCCCTTCACGAACGAACAACGATATTAGAGTCGATGGCTCTGCGTGTTATGCTAACGACGAGTGTCAACAATGGTGCAAGTGTACGTGGATGAAAAAGTATTTGTTTGAGGGACAACATAATAGATGAATGGACTCACATGAGACGAGAGCGGGTGATTGTTGGTATATCAAGTTAATATGAGTCTCATATTGAATGAAACAGTTGATGTTGAGTAATATGTAAGTGAGTGAATGTTTATACCTAATGGCTTAATTTTTTTTTTTTTAAGATATGGTGTTATATTTTGTTTGTGTGGTTGCACTAAATTCAATGTGATGATCCATCATGGTGCCTTCACAACCCAAAAAAGAGTTGGATCTGAGAGGATAGCTCACTAAAAAACAACTTATGATCACTCATCAATGATGACCTCACATCAACAATGTAAGTTAAACAATACTTTTGTGGAATAAAAATCAACTCATTATCAATTAAACGAGTTTCCTTTGGTTATGTAATCAAATTATACAATTCTTATATTTGAAGAGCTAAATATTGATTAAAGTCGTAATTTTCCTAAGTTGGGGGTGGTTGAAAACATGGACCCTACGACAGCTATGGACATGTAATAAAATAAACTAAGACTGTGCCGTTAATAATTGGTGAAAATGACCATGTAGATCTTGTGTGCTTGTGCTTCCATTATTTAATTCATCCATTGGAATCAAATACTTGGAACCAAAAATTACATGCCATGGAAAAGTACAACCCAAGTAGATGAAAAAAGCTGGAAAGTGAGAAATAGGGTTTTTGTTTATTGATTATTTCTGTGTCACTCAATGCTTAAAATAAAGAGAGGATGGTTACGTATTTGTCAAAACCTTAGCAATTGAGGTGTCTAATGTGCTACTATTCTTTGTTGTGTGTCTTTGAAAGCTACATTTCAATCTTTCCTTACCCCCAATAATTCCAACCACCTGGGCTGGCTTTGATTGTGACATTTCATTTAAATTTTCTCATTATTGTTACTTAAATAAAGATTATTAATTTTGCTAAGTTTGTTTGTGTTCAACATATTCATTTGTTGTGTAAAAAAAAACATATTCATTTGTTACATTTTTGTATCAGCCTACATTTTTTAAGGAACTTAATAAAATAAGGGTCTTGTTACGGGTACTCTTTAAGGATTCCAAAAAAATAAATTATTTTATAAAAAATCAAATATTTTAATTTTCAATGCATTGATTACACATAATTTCATAAAAATTTACTATTTAAAGGTTTTAAAAAGTGTTTCGGAGACACTCGTTAACATTTCTCTTCCCATAAAATAATTATATACTATTGATGTCACTTTTTATTTATTAAACACAAATTCAACAACAACTTGAAATGTTGCATATACAAGTACAAAAATGGCGACATTATAAGTCATAGAAAAATTGGTGACATGTATATCACGCTGTTAGGACAATTGGATCCTGTATTTTGTTTCACTTCAATAGAGTTTGATTTCACCTCTTGAACAAAAAAAAAAAGAGTTTCATTTCACCTAGCTGCGAAACGATTATGTCTTGTTCCACTCTTAGAAGAACAAAATTGATTCTTGATGTGTATAATTTATTCTGACATGTTTGATTGCTTTCAAGTAAATTGAATTTAGCCTTCAGATTTCAGCGAATGGTTTTACTTTTAAAGAGACCAAAATTCATTTTAGAGGTGTAGAATTGATTATGACAAGTTTGATTGTTTTTTAGTAGAATTGATTTTGTTTTCAGAATTGATTCTATTTGAAGCTAATATTCGTAGCTTTTGATCCTGAAATTGATTTTTTACACACAAATTTAAAGTTTATCTCATTTTTACCTGAATGTATCTCACTTTGTTTTCAATTCACTTTTAGTTTTAATCAATTTTACATAATAAATTCATTCAAAATCAATTTTTGCCATTGCATAACCAAACATATACTGATTCTACTTAAAGTTAATATTTGTAACGTTTAATTTTAAAATTAATATATTCAAAACAAAAATTAAAACCACTTTTTAATTTTTAGAGATTTAAAAAAAATAAAATAAAACCTCGAACTTTAGATATTAATTTTTAGTTTTATTTTTTAAAAAATAAGCTATTTTGTGGTTCTTTACTAGAATTAAAACCACTTTTTTTAATCAATTATAAAAAAATGATTTTATGGAGAAACTTTTTTTTTGGTTACTTATGGAGAAACAATTTGAAACATCTTAATTAAAACAATGTTTAGATTTTTTTTCTCCAGATTCTACTTTTTAATTTTAAATATATAACAACCAGATGAAGACTTTTAAAATTTCTTATCTTACTTTTATAAAAACGATGTTTTTTCTTCACAAAAATGTGTTTTAAATGTTGAATTTCATCTAATAGTTGAGATCATGGTGAATAAAGATGTATATGGTAGAAGATCCATTTTTCATTTTTTTTATCCACAAAAAAAGTGATCATCTTTGCCAACTCCATTAGCCATTAAGCTCAATCAATTTTCCACTTCAACATAGTTATATGTGCATATAATTGGAGCTTTTCATCTCCCATTAGGGATTCTTAGTTAGAAAGAATAATAAAAGCTAAAAGGGGGTGTAGGCGAAGTTTGTTGACTAAGAAAGCTACAACATGTGATGTGGAAAGAAATTAAGTATAGACACTTAAGAGAAAAAGCCATAACCCAACAATATTTTATTTTGCTTTTGGCTTTGAGCATGGGAAGTTCTTAGATTTGATAGATTACACCTCGATCGAGCATAGGATTCTGTGGATTTTGTTTCTAACTTTATTGTGCATAATTCATATTAATCGGATCAAGATTCCTCCATTAAAAAAAAAACTTGATGAAATAATTTAGTAAATATTAATAGTAAATATCAACCATCGATAACAAGAGTATTAATTAGTGGTTAAGATATCCACATTATTTTTTTAAGTAGAGAAAATATATTTTCATGCTCATCGGGTATCACCTTCCTTCCCTTCTCCTCTCTTCCCATTCATTAAAATTTCTCCTCTTTCTTTCCCTCGGTTGAACCAAACAGACCATCAGATAATATACAATCAGAAAAATTTATTAAAGATTAAACGTGCATTTGGTTCCGAGATGAAAATTCACTTTCAAAATCAATTTGCTCCAATACATAAAAAAAAAAAATCTACATTGTGTGGAAGTAAAGGCTAAATTTATTAAAGATTGCAATAGTGGAGCTAAAGTAAATTAATTAATACAAATTCAATTTTAATCAAATCAAACATAAAAAAAAAAATCAACTTTAATCCATAATCACGTTTCAAGTACCAAAAGTGGTTTAACGTTTTCAATTTCCGTAGTACCAAAGAGATGTGGCTAGTCTAGACACTAAAACTTCATTAGGTGATATATCCAGATATTGATACTGCAAAGACCTATGATAGGAACACATAAAAATATAACTAAAGCTATAAAGCATTTTGTTTTTTTTTTACTTTCTATATCTTTAAGTAAATTAATAGTAGCTTTCAACGGTAATAATATACATAAAATAATAATCATTTGACACAGAGAGCACTTTCAACCGTGCTCATTCCTTGCCAAGCCAACCCTAAAAAAAGTGACATGTTATAATTATAAATAAAAAATATAAACATATATTGATTTATTGTTCTAAGAAAAATATATAAGGTTGACACACTAGTGATAGTGACACATGTTTTTTACGACTAGAAATAATTCAACTTCGTTTATAAGTTGTTTTTCTTTTAATTTTTTTTAATAAGTTGTTTTTTAAATAATGTACTCGAATCAAATTTGATATAATATAATTGGGTGCTTTTCTATGGTAGAAGAGTTGTGTGTCCTACGACACAATCTTCTACCAAGAACAAATTGTAAAAAGAAAGCAAATTATTTTAACTATTTTAAACACTTTTTTTGTTGTATGTTTGTAAGAGGTATTATTTCTAGTTTAGTGTTCAATGTGTTATGTAAAACTTACTTCGAATAGGATTTTTTTTGTCAATGATCTAACTTAAAAATATGTTTTTTTATTTAAACCTAATAATTGAAATTTTAGTTGAACATTACAATTTTTTATTATAATTGTTCACTACCTATCTGGAATTAAATTAAAAATGATACATCATGGAAAATACGATGGATATTAAGATGTAAGCATGCAATAATTTGTATATTTTATGTGCGTATAATAAATAATTATGGATAGTTTCAAACGAAGCCAATGATTCTAGGAAATTTGGAAGGATGCAAACTCTTCAAATAAGGAGAAGAAATTTCACTAGTGGAAATTTGTTGAGAGTGACTCATAATTCAAGTTTTTTCGAATTAGAAATAGGTTTCGACAAATAAATGGTTTCTAGCTGACAATTTTTTATTTTTATCTTTTAAATAGCATAGACAACCTGTGGTAGGGTGTATATGGGTCGGTAATTGGGTTGAGTTTGACTAAACCCGAGACCCAAACCATATAGGGTACTCCGGTTTGAGGAGCTAAAATAACCCTCTGTTACGTTATTGGGTTGGGTTGGGCAAATCCACTAATTTATGGTTTGGGTTGGGTTGGATAGTGGGTTACCCAATTTTTTTCTTCTTCAGTTTTTTTGTTAAATTAAATGACGAGTCCTCATATTTTTTCATAAAAAATACTCAATTTTTTTAAAAAATTGTGTAACCTATTTTCATTATATTTTAGTGTCATAAAATACTAAATGATAATATCAAATAATAAATTTCATCATAAAATATTAGCAACAAACTAAAGTTGCATGACATAAAATTGCATTAGTATCAAAATAAATTTTTGTGCAACATCATAATTTGTAACTCTAGCATGTTTTAATTTTATATATAGATGATACCTTTCAACATCCTAATTTGTAATTCTTGTTTGAAAATTAGACTTGATTTATGACCAATTTTTTTTGTATTTTCCTTCGTTTCTATGAAAATAAAAATTAAAATGTGGGTATTATTGAGTAAGTGAGTTTATTGGTCTGAGTCTGATTTTATTCGAAACTCATTATTTTTTATGAGTTTTAAATTTTTTAAAACCATACCCACTCAATAACCAAACTCAACCCATTTTTTTGGATTTTTTGATGGGTTTCACGGGTTGACCCAACCCATGTACACCCCTAACCATTACGATGCATGTCATTGGGCATTCGAACGGCGGTGATTAAGGGTTCGATGGAAAACAACCATTATATACATTAAAAACACAACATAGTAAATGATGATGTATGCATGAAGCAATTCAATATATATTTGTCTTTTTTTGTTAGCTGTATTATCTATACTTTTATACTATATATAAAGAAAGTAGACCGTTTTAATTTAACTTTTTCTCATTCCAATTATACCATTAAACAAATTTATATTTATTTGTTATATTTTTTTAAAAGATATTATATTTGTTATATTATTGGTATCTTTGAAAAAGATAAATTTAATTTGTTACAATACATGAAAGTGCAAAATATCTATTATCCATTCCTATAATTTTAATCAAAATTTTATAAAAACTATTATTCGTAATTTATATACATTAGCGTAATAAGAAGAGGGGACAACCGTACCCGTCTAAATGCTAATAATTATAATAATGTTATATGTTTTAGAACATTCATTGTGCATATTGGGAAATGCTTGATATGGTAAATAATTACGCATGTAACAAGCAACCAAGGCATGTAATAAGCAAACAAATACACGACAATCTCTTACTCCCTCCGTTTCAAAATACATGTCCATTTTAGAGAAATTGCAGTAACCAAGGACAAGCTAGTTTGACACAAAAGTTCCTATTATACCCTTGTCTTTGATTTCCTCCATTTTACATTTATTTACCACATCTCATAATTACTCTCAATACCAATACCAAAATTAATTAAACGAATTAGTCCATCATTTAAACACCCTTGGTCATTTCTTGGGAGAGTCCAGTAGTCATTTCTTGGGAGAGTGCATGAACAAATCCACTTAAAATTGGGTCAACATTTAGTAGTAGAAAATAATTATTGTGGAGAAAATCTAGAATCCAATTAATTGGTAGGCAAGGGTAAAATAGACAAAATGTATCATTAAACTATCAAATGGACATGTATTTTAAAACAAAAAATTTCTCCAAAATGGACATGTATTTTGAAACGAAGGGAGTATTTGTTATTTATAGTTTACCTTTAATGAGCTGACACTTTCTAAAATCAAAATAATAGTTATCCTAACCAACATCAGCAAGTATTTAAACATGTTCTTATTACCGAGTGCCCTAAATGCCCTTGCCATAAGTGTACTCTTTAAGGATTCTAAATTAAAATATTATTCATTAAAAAAAAAAATCAAATTTTTCAATTTTCTTGCATCGGCAATGAGGCTAACAAAATCAGTTACCCACCACATCTAGACAAAAGCCACACTTAATTTAAAATTTCAACACAATGATTTATCAGAGTCCCAGCGATCTAACTTCTAAGCATACACTCACTCCCTACTCTTTCTGCTTTCCCTTCTTACTCTTATTCTTCATTTTCCACCAAATTCAACTCTAAATATGCCTCATTTTCAAGGGATTAAAACCAAATTATTTTCTCCTCACGTGACACAAACTAGATGTAAAAAATTACAAAGAATAATAGCACTACTCTTTTTTTTGTTTTGGACAGAATAATAGCACTATCAACAACAGAAATTGTAATATAACTATGTTATTATTTCATCAAATTACAAGATACATAAAATACAGTTCTAAAATACAACTTTTCACAATGGTTAAGCAATCCCTTTACAGCACCTTGATGAGCTGTTTTTCTTTTTGTACATTAGGTTTATAAACAGAACTCTACAGCTGTAACCCCACATCATCCAAAACCTAACAAGACTGGAAGATGGGGAAAGGATGAAAAGAAGCCTAATCTATGTCTAACAAATGGGTAAAAAAAGGAGAAAGAAAAAACGTGTATGTTATACATTACATAATTGCCTCAGGTATATGCAGCAAACAGCTCTTGAACACCTACACTTCAGCAATTGTTGGTGATTTACATTAAAAAGGCATTGAATTTGGGATGGCACCTTACCAGTCATTTAGCATTGTCATTTGTCAGTACTCAATCATTTTTCTCAACAAATGTTAATACGAATATATTACCAAAGACCACTGCAAAGCACTGTGAAAACTTCACTTAGATGATGATGCACCTTTAGTGAGATCATAGACAGTTCGAAACCTAAGTCCAGAACCTATATGGCTTGCTGTTGGCCACATCCAACTAAGGATATTTGGTCCCAAAACCTGCAAAAAAAATAAAACAGAAACTCAAACTCACATTTTGTAGATGTAGCTTCTATGTTTGCTTCAATAATAAAAGAAACCGAAAAAAGGGAGAAGATTGAAAATTCTAATGATTGAAAAATCAATCATAAAAACAAGCAAACATATATTTACATAACATATGTTCCATCTGTCACCTTCACCTCTGATCATAGTATCAGTAAGTCCAAATACGCAGTTTCACAAAATCAGTGAAGCGGCATAGATTTTAATGCTGCGGTAATGTGTGATTTGATTGGATGCACATGTAAAAAAAAAATATGTCATCGGTACATGGTAATTAATCTCGAATAATATGTTTCTTTATGCAAACATAAATGGCTTAACATACTAATACCATACAGAGTAATCAATATACGAATATGTAGTTACAATGCTCTCCTATTTTCTAATCAGTGAAAAAGTTATGGCCAAACTCATGTCATGAATTATGGGAAACTGATGTCATGAATTATTGGGCCTAACCCATTCTTACAAATGAATTATGGGGCCTAACACATCCTTACAAAACCGGCTTGTACGGTGAGGAGTGCCTCCTCTTTATAAACTCTTCTCAAGAATCCTATCTATCCGATGTGGGACTAAATCCACCGAGTCTCACGCTTCAGCCCTGCCCAATGGGCCTGAAGCGTGGACGATGCAGGAAGCCTAACGATAGACCTGATAGGCTCTGATAACTATGTCACGAATAATGGGACCTAACTCATCCTTACAAAACCGGCTTGTACGGTGAGGAGTGTCTCCTCTTTATAAACTCTTCTCAAGAATCCTATCTATCTGATGTGGGACTAAATCCACCGAGTGTTGGCTGCTAACAACTCAATCATTAAAGATGCCATATGATATGATCAAGATGAACCAAATGAATAAAGAAAGAAAAATGACCAAATGAGTGAAGAAAGAAAAAAAACAAGATCAAATGAATGAAGTTCAATGAGAAAAAAGCAGGGTGGGAGAAAAAACAGAAAAGACACAGAAAAAAAGAAGCAGCAGCATAATCTTCAATACTTACAGATGTCAAATTCTCATACGGGCCAAGGTCATATGGATGTTTATAGATACTTCCACCCTTCTCTTGAAGCCACAAAGCTCTAACTCCTTCATAATACTGCCAACACAACTTCCTAATTGAGTAAGTCGAAATCAGTCTGGTCAAATAAAATAACAGTTTTGAATTAAAAGCATGTAATAACCTCTATTGTGGTATTGTTATGTAGAATGAGATAGATATGCCATCCTAAAAGAACGCATAATGATATAGATAAAGGGACCAGTAAGAGCCCAGAAACAACCTGCAAAAAAGTTTATTTCATGAGAAAATAAAATTGTTAACTTTGCTGAAGGGAGATGCATATTGCATTTAGTAAAACTTACGTATACAGTTCTGAAAGAGCTGCCATTTTTGTCTTCATCCCGTATACCATCATAAGCTAGACTGCCAACAAGTAAAACCTACAAAGTTAAGCAACATTGAACGAAAAAGATTGTCAACAAAGGAACCATTGATGCAAAACTATCAAAAGAGAAAACTATATCAGGCCACATATTTCATTCATGCAAATACAACGTGATAGGAAATTCATAACTATTATAAAAACTAAGTCATGCAGATAATAAAATAAACAAACATACCATGGAGTAAATGCAGGCAATCACAGCATATGTGACAAAAATGAAGAAGATCTTGTAGTTTGCGTGACCGACACAGTTATTTATCCAAATGCAATGGTGATCCTTACAACCAATAAACAACACTTTTTGTCATTATCCAAAAATTCCAAGATAAAACTTGATTGATTATTTAGATCATGCATACCATTCGTAGAACACATCTTTTACAACCCCGGCAATGATGTGCACGGGGAGGCTTATAGTGAGAGCACTTTTGGCAATACCTCAAATCTCCACCCTGCTCACAGTTACAAAAAAAAACATCACTGGAAAGTTAATTTTGATGGTATTCAGAATTGATACACAATCACATGTTTATGGGAATCTTTGCAAGATTAGAAATATTTCCCTTTTCTGCCACGTGAATGGTTCAACAAAATAGAATGTTATATTAAATGAGCCATCTCTTTATAATACAATTGAATAAAGGACACAAAATGTTTTTAATCAGCATAGAATAGTAGCAAAATTTTCAACTTCTCAACTCTAGAAACGGGTAAAAACACTGGCTAGGAGGACGGACTAGATGGAAAATAGTCCAATAGCTGGAAATAAAGGAATAGCGATGTAAATTATAGGTCAAACTTTTAAGAGAGATCAATGTTGTCAATGTGAATCGTGAAAAATAGTGGTTTTTTCCAATTCCGCTATAGTGCTATAGCCCTGCTATTTACTAACACTTACTAAATAGCGTACAGCGGAAGAAAAGCGATTTATTCAAATTCCTCTACACTATAGCCACTATTTGACAACCCTGAGAGAGATTTAAAGATAAATAGACTATCTTTAAAATTTATCACATGTCAAGGCTTTATGGTGTCATCTATCCTAAAAATTATGGAGAGAGTAAAGGGTATCTTTAAAAGGGTCATTAAGCAACGTATGCATAACAAGGATAATTGTTTAAGATGAACAACCTAGGAGATGAGGCCTCTGAATTACTAAAACTCAAGAAAAAACCAAAAACATCATCAAACTCAGACACAAGTGTCGAAATGTATATGAGCTGTAAATAAGTCAAAATAAACTAAAAGTTCCTTCACAAAAAAGATGAAAATCAGCACAAACCCTTCTCTTAGACAAATTAATCATAGGTTTGGATTAACTTTACTTGTTAAATTTTATCTTAATCTTTAAATTGAAATTATAATTGTATTTTAATAAATAAATAAATATTGTGTACTAGGTATCCATACCACATCAAATGCGGGTTATTATTACCTTACTATTATAGCCAGACTCATATACAACATTGTCATTATTAGTAAAGATGACCTCTTTCAAGAGAAGACAACCGCATATACGACAGTCCACTTTAAAAGCCAGCATATGAGCAGGCACCAAAACAAAGCATTAATTAACTAGGATTTATAATAAAAAGTAAAACCTTAGTCTGTGGAAAAATATCAGCTTATAAGGGAATAATACAAAATTTAAATCCCAGTCAAACCAACCATATTGAAATCATTTTCATTCCATCACAGTAGTCATACTCATAGGTAATTAGGAATATAATTAACTTCAGGCAACAAAAGGCTAAACACATCAACACATGACATAACACCGCTTATAAAAATAAATGACATAACACCAACCTTTCTCAAAGACAAACACAGCAAAAAGAAGGTTAAAATTAATCTCCATGATCAACAGCGGCACTAGGCGCTACGTGAAACACCATTGCGCTGCCTTTTTTTAGTAGTGACTGTATTGGCTAGTATATGACCACTACAATGAAACTCCGGTAAAAACCCCAAATATGCCCTCAACTTATAGCCGTTGCCTCAGTTTATTTTGGATTAGTTCTAATCATGTTTTTAATTTTGTATGTTCTTCTATTCTCGTATTGTTTCCTTAATCTTCGGTGTAGCGGCCGTACGGCCACCCGCTATACCGCAACAATATTTTGGGGGTTAGCGGATATTGTGTGGTTGCAACGTCAAGGTTTTCAATATCTTCACGGCATCGCAACCACAATTGTGTGCGCATCAGTGGTACTCAACTGCGATTTTCTACAATATTAAGAATTAGAGGTATGGTATTTTGAGCGAAGACTAACACCCAAGAAACACAAAATTACACTTTCAAAACAAAACAGCATAATCGTGGGAGGTGGTGGAAATCAGGTTGCGGTTGGAGATAAATCTAAGAATGAATAATTATTCTTGCGTTTCGTTAAACTGTGATTCATAACAAGAAGCATTTTCCTAAGAATTATGAAGTAACCGCAACGCTGCCAATCTCCCAAAACCTTGATGAAGACTACATTAACAGATTCCTACTATCGCTTACCTATCCAGCTAAAGGGGAAGCATTCCACCGCAAATTAACAATGAACCCTTTCCTCATACTATGTCTAAAACTCATAGTGAAGCTAAATCAACAACAGAAACAAAATGTCACTTTTTTCTTATCACTTTGAAAAATTCAGCTAAACTTCTACAACAAGAAACTCCAACTTCCAAAAACTCACCACATAACAAATAACACATAAATAATCAATAAAAACTAAAAAACAATCAAATTAGTTCATGAGGTGTCAGCTCAGTGGTAAGTAAAAAAACAAAAAAGTGATTTTTAACTAAAACACGTTGGAATTATTGAATATCGGTCAATCAATCATAACCAATGGATCATTAAAATATTATCATTAGTCATGTCTACTTTAAAAGTTATACAACAGATAATTTGTTGACAATGTAAAAGTTTTACACTTGACAGTGCATCAAACTTAATCTAAAAAAGAGTTTAATTTACATACAACGTCAGTGTAACAATGTTTTACACCGTACATCTCATGACGTGTTGCCACATGATTTGTCGTACCTCATTAATTTTGATATGGCAACACATTATGCTTGTATAAAACTTGGTGTATATAAATTAAACTCATTTTCTAAACCCCGATTTAAATAAGAAAACATCCAAATAAATAACATAATTAAAAAAAAAAACCCAATATTCATAACAATGCAAAATTAAATTTTTATGACAGTATCGAACCATCGTTGTTACCTTGCGTTTGATTTCATGAATAGGAATTGTATTATCTTCAACATCAGGTGTATAGGTAGACGGAACCCGACCCGGATCCGTGAAAATAGCTAAACGGTAACAAAAAACACACATGAAAGCGATGACGGTGAAAACGACGGCGTTTATGATTCCAGGTGAAGAGAAAAGACCAAACCATCTATCAATGAAGACGAAGACGGTGGAGATGTAAATGTAAGCGATTGATGAAATGACGACGGTTACCGGAAACGAGAACGCGAAGCCGCCGCCGCGCTGCTGCTTCGCTTTCTCGGTCATGGTGGTCGCCGGCGGTGGTACCAAAACGACGGTGGTTTGAGAGAATGGAAAGGGAAGGTTGTTGGTTTGGTGTGACTTGTGTTTTTCAAACAACAATATGAATATGGATTAAATTAAATTTAAGAGACTAAAGTTTTCTTTAATTTTACTCTACTCTATTGAAATTATCTTTTCAATTCTTTTTTATAGTAAGTAATAAGTAAATTAAAACCTTTCAAAAAAAAAGAAGTAAATTAAAATAAATAAACAAATAAATAAATACTATCTTAATAAAGTTTGATTTTGACTTTAAATAAGAAGTGTATCATACTATAAAAAGAATGATTTGGACTATATGCGGTTGACATTTTAGTAATAAAAAGAAAGAGATATACCCTCTTAAACTCTTTTTATTGGATAAAAGTAAACACAATTAAAATTTAGCAGTTTAAAATATACTAAGAAAAAGAGTTTGATTTCTATGTATGGAGACTCCTGTTATTTTAATTATGGCAACACATCATTAAATGTATTTATAAAATAATTTTTTATCTGTTTGGTAAGAGACTGATGTAGGCAACAGTGGTGGAAGGTGTTCTAATACGGTGGCGACGAGTCTTCGCGGTGGGACGAAAGGTGTCTGCAGGCACGTTAGCTCTCCAACGTGTCATTGAGGGTGTAAAAAGTGTGGGTAAAGTGAATCGTACCTTAAGGGTGAAGCTAACTCACCCTTATATAGGCGCATGTGAGAATAACTGTCTCCGTGAGATGCGGCGAGCGATTAGGAGGCAGTTAGAGGACACATGTACGATATCTAATGTACGAAGGCGTGCTTCAGTGGGGTAAGGTGTGCTGGTATTGGCGTGTTCCTTCAGGAGATGCGCCTTGGCATGGTGGACGTTTAGTCCACGTGTCATTGTTGGATTGGCCTTCTGGCCGGTACAGAACAATTGTCCCCCCAAGCCGCTGATGCTTTTATGGCGCAATGACTTAATCATGCGAGGCGTTATATTGGGGCGCCCTTAAAAGTTTTGAGGAAGTTCTGCTGCCGCCCTGTGCTGGAGATGATGGCGCCCTGAATCAGTGAGTGGGGGTAGTTGTATTTAATGTCTTGAACTAAAACGTTTCGGATGTGATGATTCTTCAGATTTACTTTCCACGTGTCCATTTCGTGAGTTACACACGCGTCGGGGGAAGTGCCTTACGCGCGCGTTACTTGAGTGTGCTTCGTTACTCGAGGCTGATTCCTAGTCGTTGGATCGCGACTTTCAAGTTTCCCTTCATCTGGGTCGTCGATTCAAAAGTTTCCCAGAATCTTTTGCCACTTATTTCCCTTTCGCGACTCTCCCTTAGTCCTTTTTGGGTCCAGATAGAAGGATGTGTTCTTGTTCTGTGAATTATGGGAATCTGATGGACTCATCATCAAGCGACTCTCCACTTCCTATTGGTTATTAGAGTGTTGATCTTGGTGAATGTTGTCGTTGTTTCGGAGTTGGTCTTGGCTTCTCCTTTGTTGCTTTGGGGAACCATTCCGCAACTATGGGCTTTTATGGTGGTGCTTGTAATATCCCGCTTAGACGTAACTTTATCAGTGTTAGAAGTATTTCGAGGAAGCAAGGGCGTAAGCGTAATTTCACGCATAAGGCTTTAGATAAGCATGGCAAGGCAAAGTTATGTCATTTTCACTCATCCTTTCTCTCTCTAAGAAGTTGATTTCCTCTCCCTCTCTCTCTAAACTTGCGCCATCCTCTCCTTGTGCTGCCATTCATCATCTTCCTTCCTTCCAAACTTCTTGAATCATGAGCAAGCTAGCTTTGGGAGATTAGAACAAGAGAAAGCTAAAGAAAACCAAGTAAGAGGAAGATTTCTCAAGTTGGGGTTTTGGATTTGAAGCTTAGCAAGATCATCACCAGTATTAGGTGAGCTCCCTAGGGTTTTTAGAACCCACCTAGAGTGAGTTGTGTGAGTAATTCATTTTTATGCTAAGATATTGTTTTTGTGCCCTAATCCTAATTGTTATCAATTCCTTGCTAATCCATGTTTTAATCAGTTATTTTGTAATAGAAAATCATTCCTAACATTGTTGGGAAGCTTGGGTAACTTGGGTTGAGTTAAAGTGGTGAAAAATACAGTTTTCAGGAATTTCTGCACTGTCATGGTCGCTACAGCGAGCTGGAGCTCGCTGCAGCGATCATGCTTATTTTGTTACGGCACAGGGTCGCTATAGCGACCAGCCCGTCGCTACAGCGCGCTCACTAGAAACAACTTTTTCAGCTGAGCTCTTTCGGGTGATCCGGCGCGTGTAAGCG
Source organism: Medicago ruthenica (assembly GCA_018208015.1). Taxonomy (NCBI): domain Eukaryota; kingdom Viridiplantae; phylum Streptophyta; class Magnoliopsida; order Fabales; family Fabaceae; genus Medicago; species Medicago ruthenica. The sequence goes on along the minus strand of CM031374.1, from coordinate 849,291 downwards.
GGGTTTTTCGCAACCGTTTTCTCCAAAAACTTTAAAGAATCAAAGAACACCATTTTAACTCATCCTAAGGGCCTTTAACGGACAAAAATCATAAAGGAGCAAGGAATAGGTAACGTATGGGAAGTGCAAAACAAAGGTCTGAGGAATCAGGAATTAATACAACTGAGTTAGTAACTCTTAAGGATGACATATGCCAACAATATGTCAAGAACCTATGTTAGGTAAGCAGGAATAGAGATGTATTCAGTTTAGAATACAAGGATAATAGGAATGTGTCAGTACATTCAAGGCCTCAGATAGGCCGAAGGGGGTTCAGATACCCAACATGATTAGGTGGCTTATGAGAACGATAAGCTTGAACCTTAGTATAGGTTAAGAACCTCGTGTTAAGTACTTGGGGAATGCATTAGATATGCATAAGAATAGTTTGATGTATCAGATTCTAAGATTATGTTAATGTGTTCATCAGACTCCGGGATACGCCGGATGGGATTTCTCCGAAAGGGCTATCCACACGTAAGTTTTTAAGACTATGTTAGCATGTTCAGCAGACTCCGGATTATGCCGGATGAGACTTCTCCGAGAGGGTTGTCTACATGCAAGTTAAGTTGTGTTCAGCAGACTCCGGATCAGGCCGGATGAGACTTCTTCGAGAGAGTTGTCCACACAACGATAAGAGGAGTCGATGATTAGCCTCAGATAGGAATTTTCACCGGTTATCAGGGGAATGTGCTTCGGGGTTACTCCACTCGGGGGCATTCCATAAAATGAATTCAGATAATAATGTTTGTTACACGCTAACATCTAACATGTATGTATCAGTTTATACTTTATTATGTTATCAGGCAGTATATACCTCAGATAGGTATCAGATGGTGATCTTAGGAGTCCCCTCGATCACTAAGTTACCAGGATATAGTTTAGATTTCATGGCTATACAGTTATCAGGTGAAAACCATTTATGGGTAAGATTAAAACTTAACGATCATAGGATCCCCGAGATTGCCAAAGTAGGCATGGCGACCCTAGGTTCCTGAGGTTGCCAACAGTAGGTTGGGCTGGAGCTCACTGAGACATTATGTCTCATCCCATTCCTTCTGATGCAGGTTCACAGGTTGCACGCAGCAAGGATAAGGAGAAAGCTTTGGATTGAGCGTGCCGGTTTTCTTGTTGTTTCAGTTTCCTGTATTCAAATGTTGTACCTTTGTTGTATATTTATAAAAAAGGATATGTATAACAGTTGGATGTATTATTACTTATGTGATGTAATATTATGAGATAACTTTCAGTATTGTAAATTAATGCATCCAGTGTGAAATTTTAATACTCGTATGAGATCCTATGCAATCTTTATATGGATGTTACAATGCTCCCACCCTTTGAGGTGAAGATGTCTCACATCAAGTTGTTTATTGTAGAAGTTTGGTCGCGTGCATCTGTCATGGGGATGCATGTTGGGGTTGAGGAGACTAGGTTGGCCAAGAAACTTGCCAAGATTAAGGAAGAACAATGGCTTATAGCCGAGGTTGCTGATTTGATGCAAGAAATTGTGGTGGAAACTTTGGGTGTTGTGACAAAGACTAGGATTTCGCGATACCTTCACCCAGTTCTCTAATTTTTGTAATTTTTATTAATTTCCACGTATACGCACAAGTGGCAACTTTTAATATAAAAAATATCCACATCAGTTTTGACTAGGTCAAAATCATCGAGGGCCAAGGTTTTGCAAAGGGGGTGAAACTTGGAGGACTAAAAGTGTGATTTTCAAACTTGAGGGGCCAAAATCGCTAGTTTTGAAAAGTTGGGGGGGCCAAAAGTGCATTTTATCCTTTTAAAAATTAAGTGCACCATCCGGTCACTATTATAAACAAAAATCTACATTTTGGGTTCATTCAATTAATGATGTATGTAGTCTTTATTATAGATCACACACATCATTTAATAAATGAATCTAAAATGTCGATTTTTGTTTATAATAGTGATTGAATGGTGTAGTTTTATTTTAAAATATCTAAAAAGTATATTTTTTTTGACAAAAAAATAATTAAAATATGAAGAAACAAAATACAGTTCATTTTTATTTGTTATGATTATTTTAATACATTTATAATATATTTTGAAGCGAACTCACTTAAAAAGCTATATAAACTTCCTCTTTGACCGAAAACAAAGCACATGTTAAAAGTTGGAAGATTGCTTGTGAGAAAAAGGCAGTGCTCTCCCATCACATTGTTGCCAGATGATGTGAAGGTGTATAACATGCAATTCTCACTGCAAGAAAATTGCCATATACCTACGGAGGTTTATAGCGACAGACGAAAAATCGTAGATATTGAAAAGCTTTACCTACGGAAGTGGCCGTAGGTATAGACATCTAAAAAAAAAATAAGAAATAAAAATAAAAAAAATACAACAGAGCGCGCGTACTAAATTATAGACTGGGAAAAACCCCACTTTTTCCCACCTCTAAATTGCAAAAAGACTAATAAAAACAAAAAAAAACCCAAAGTCCATTATTCACGTTTCCAGAACACGGTTTCATTCTTCTCACAATTGTTGATAAAATTAGAATTAAATATACTACAAAGATATAGCCATAAAACTATTAGCCCCACTATGTAACCTGCAAAACTTACGGAAACCACTTGTGTGACATTGTGGTATGAATGTTATATAACATTGTCCAACCACAATGTGACATGTGGTTTTCTCATCTTAAAATAAAACAAAAAAGTCTTGTGAAAGAGAGAGAAGAAACCAAAAACACTGTGTTACATTGTGGTTGGACAATGTTATATAACATTGTAACTACAATGTCACACAAGTGGTTACCCAAAACTTACATAGTCAAAGATCAAAACCAACACAAACACAAAAAGAAACACTCATGCACACCAACTTTCGCAGTTTTAAATGAAATTATTCGAAAGCAATAAACAAAAGATGAGGTGACTTTATTGAATACACTATTCAAGATTATCTTACTCGGAAGATAGTTGATTCCGGATAGAAAGTTTCAATGACTGAAACCAATATAAGTGGATTGCATGAATAAGATGACACCAATCTTTGAACATTTTATCAGTCAATATTATCATTATATACACTATAAAGGTAATAAATAAATAAATAATCAATGAGCAATAAATTACCTTCCACTGGAAAAATAATATTGTACTGCTCCTCCCTTGGATTAACCTCCACTCTCACTATGTCAGATGTTGTAGAAAATGGAGTCTTCTTTTAGCTCTGATATGCCCATTTTGAGACTATAACATTGCCATTGCACCTGATGCTACTGATGACAAATTTTCTCTCATTATTTCATCCTTCTCTGCAACCATTCATTGAAAGGTAGCATGCCTTACACATTGGTCTCTGAAGTTAACAGACCGAAAGAACAAGATTCTTAACAGCTAGTATTGGTAATTCAGTAATTTTACACGTCAAAGAGCCTGAGTTTCCATATTACTAGATAACTTTACTTAATTGACTGCAATAAAGGAAGTGCTTTCCCCAGACAGTTTTGCTAAGAATTACATTAATGAATATTCCCTCCATCCCAAAATATAAGGAAAAATTGGTCAACAAAAGTTAATGTATTTGGTTCAAAATTTGTACCAAATACATCAACTTATGTTGACTCATTTTTGCTTATATTTTGGAACGGAGTAGTATTGCAGACTCTACTGGACTGTCCTGCTACAATGTGATATGATATTGTTAGGCTATGCCAGCCAGGTGATAAAAAATTGTTAGTAAATCATCATTAATTAATTATGTTTGTCTGCATAAAAAAGTCACCACTGTAATATTAATATGTAACAGCGTTTTCTGTAATATCTTTATGAAATCTGATGAACAGAATCAACCATCAATTAAGTACACTCTGCCGAATGGAAAAAATCGCTGTAGACCTTAAAGAATGCAATCAAAATAAAGTTTTCATTGATTCACCAACAAGAGTACATAAGGCAAGGTAAAACAAGAGTACATTAAGGCAAGGTAAAACTAATGATAAAAATAAAAAACTAGCAATTCTTGGATTAAACGGCATATTAGGCGATAAGGTTGTCAAGGTAGGATCCCGTCCCGCAGTCAATCCACTCAGCTAGAAAGTCATCATTCCGGTCCTGATCAGTCAGCTCAGTTTGAAAGTTATTTTGGTCCTTATTGATCGTCTCAGTTTGAAAGTCATTATTATGAACCTTGTCAATCCACTCGGCTTGAAAGCTATCACACCACTTTGATTTTTTCCTCCCACATTTTGTTTCATCAGTCGATCTTTTCAAATGAATCCTATATTTCTGTCAAATGACATTGCAATCACAATTTTAACAATAATACTCCATAAGTTTCAATTTAAAATCACACAAAACACATGTAGTATATTATTAATAATTTAATTAGACTCCTTTCAAAAACAAACCTGTAAATGACTAGCAACATGTCCTACACTCAAACCAGGAACATCCATAATTTTGAGAATCATTTTGGGTCTTGCTTCTGAAAAATAATAGAGATAAAAATGCAAATAAGGTGAGTTGTTAAATATATACAAACAAAGCAAAGAAAAGAATTAGGAAAGAATCATACTATCAAGGCCTAGTTGATTGACAGCCCATAGAAATCGTTGATGCAATTCTGGCGACCAAGACAAACGGGCCTTCTTTGCATGTGTTTCTTTTGAGACATTATCATCTTCTCTACCCCGTTTTCTATTTTCTTGAACCACCGAGCTTCCAACAATTTCATATTCTTTATTTTCAGTGAAACCTTTTCTTACAACATGTTGCCACATGATCTTGAACTGTTCTTCAACCAAAGGCTTAGTCCAATATGTGCAAGCCCCACATTCAATAGACTTCATAACAGAACTTTTTGTGGAATCAACAGCCATCACTACAAAAAAGAAACAATAATGTCAATTCATACTTCTTAAGTACATATATATGAATGAATCATGTGAATAAATTCTTACCAATGACAGGAATGTTGAGTTGTAGGGTAGCATGTTGAACAAAGGCATAGGCATCCATGTTTGGCATATGAGCATCAATCAACATCACATCGAAACAGTCCTTTCTTTCCAACAACTTCAAAGCATCAGAAGCCGTATTGCATTTGATAACTGAAATAAAGAAACATAAAAAAAATATACATAAGAATGAACAAACAAACATGAAAATACATAAAAGTAAGAATATAGAAACTTCAGAATTGAATAAAGTGCAATTAACAAAGTGACTAACCTTGATAATGATATCGATTACAAATCTCCTCAATGGTGTTAAGAACAGTGATGTCATGATCAATGGCAATAACCTTGAGACCAGCAGGGAATAATGGGTTGTCAATGAAAAGAGCCATTACAATTTGCAGTCAGAAGAGAGGAAACACAAACGATAAACAGTTTGTTTTTGAGGAGTGAAAGGCAAGAAATTAAAGAAACAAGATTGTATCTAATTGCAAAGAAGCAACAAACCCTAAAAGAAATTCTTGAACAAGAAAGAAAGTGACAGTGAGTGAGTGAATATATATATTTATAGGGTTAGGGTTTTGTTGAATGCAACGGTCATAAAAAGAAACCGACCTTGTGGATATAGGCGCTAGACAGCGGGAATAATAAGAGACATTAATTGTCTCGTTGGTTCCTTAATTTTTACAGCTGTACTATGTTTAGGGAACTTACACATTATTGGGTGTCAAATTTTTATTTATAATTCCTTTTATTTTTTTTAAGAAACTAAAATGGAATACATTAAATTTGGAAATTTCAGCACAAGAAGTGCAAAAAAAAACCAGCATAAAGAGTGTAAGTTTACATAAAAAAAAATAAGAAACTAAGAAAAATGAGAAAAATCACCTAATTACAAATGAATACCCAAACAAGATAATGGGTTAAGCCACCACAAATGATAAGAAAAAAAAAAATTTGGACGATATGCTTTTAGCCACCAATAAGATTGTATCTTAATTTTATCAAGTAATTGTTGTAATGAATATATTTGGCTTGAATATATTTTATTATGCTTTATATATTTGGCTTGAACTTGTCAAAAAAAAAATATTTGGCTTGAATATATTTTTGGTCCCCTATTTTAATGTAACTGAAATTTTTGTCCCCCCATTTTTAAACCCATTATTTTGGTCCCCCTATTATCTATTTCTTGGGTTTATTCTATCCCCCCTCCATTTTTATGATGTGGCACATTGACTTTCGTAAAAATTAAATTCACATCAGCATTTCAATTAAATATATAAGTATTTTTTTAAATCTTCAAAGTTTTAATTGTTATATTTTCTAACAAGATTTTATTTATGATTAAAAAACAAGATTTAAGTGATCAACAAAAAAAAAAAAGATTTAAGTTAATTACCGTGAAAAAAACAAAGAAATTAATTACAACAATTAAAAGAAACAACAACAACAACAACTAGCAAAGCAATCCTCCCTCACCAACACCAACAATCAGCATAAACAAAATCCTTCATGAAACAAATCATGAACATCAACATCTCAACCCACTCAATCCATAATTTTAGATTTTATTCTTTTTGAAATTGATTTTATGTTATTGTTGATGTTGTGAAAAACGATGTCAAGAACAAAGTATAACGGAAAAGGAATGGAAAAAACAAGAAGAACAACAAGGATTGGTTATAACTGCTATTCTTTACTTTCTCTTTAAACAAGATTACAAGCGTTACAAGAATAACAAATAACCCTCTCACCCTAAATTAGGATTAGCCGTCTTAGGGTTTTCCGTCACGTCTAAGATGAGAGACTAGTATGCTATTTATAATAAACCTAACATACTAACTAATGGGCTTTTTCACAATTACCCATTACAAGCTAACTTAGGGTACAAGCTAACTTAAACAATTGGACATAACAAACAGGCCCAATTCGATATGCTAACAAACCTAGCAATATCCACTAATGCATGTTAGAACAACTTCGACTACAACATGCACTACTTCGACAGCAGCATGCGAACAGTCTTCGACCTCATGCTTCGATCCCTGTCGAACCAGAAGCTACCCTAGAGTTCGTTCCAATATCTCACAAATCTCCACCTTGGAACAAACTCTAATATCAATCGAACCAGCTAGCTTTCTTCATGCAGCTTTACCAACTGCATACAGTGGAAAAACTTGCAACTTGGCAATGTCTTGGTGATCATATCAGCAGCATTGTGATCTGTCGAAACCTTCAGCACTTGGACTTCTCCACGCTCGATTACTCCTCTGACGAAATGCAGCCTCACATCAATGTGCTTCGTTCGCTCATGATAGGCTGAATTCTTCGACAGATGTATTGCACTTTGACTATCACATTTAACAGTGATAGTTCGACCTTGAAGTTTCAGCTCCTTAGCAAAACCTTCAAGCCACAATGCTTCTTTCACAGCTTCAGTGAGGGCAATATACTCTGCTTCAGTAGTTGACAATGCTACAACCTTCTGAAGTGTTGCTTTCCAACTAATTGCCGTGCCAAACATAGTGAAAACATATCCAGAAATGGATTTTCTGGAATCCATACATCCTGCATAATCAGAGTCGACATATCCTTCGATCACTGCTTTACTATCTTCACCCAAGGCTCCACCATAAATCAGAACTCTGTTCAGAGACCCATTTATGTACCTTAGAATCCACTTCAATGCTTGCCAGTGAGCCTTTCCAGGATTCGACATGTACCTGCTTACAAGACTTACTGCATATGCTATGTCAGGTCTAGTACAAACCATAGCATACATCAAAGAACCTACTATATTAGCATATGGAATGCTATTCATATAAGCTTTTTCGTCATCAGTACTGGGACACTGATCTATACTCAGCTTGAATTGAGGGTTTGTCGGAGTCACAACAGGCTTTGAATTCGACATACCAAACTTGTAGAGAATCTTCCGTAAGTATGCCTCTTGAGATAAGCATAATTTCGACTGCTTTCTATCTCTTCGAATGTCAATCCCAAGAATCCTGGATGCAGCTCCCAGATCCTTCATGTCGAACTCCTTATTGAGTTCAGCCTTCACCCTCATTACATCTTCGACATTGTTGCTTGCTATGAGAATATCATCCACATAAAGCAACAAAATAACAAATGAATTACCAGGTCGAAATCTGAAGTAAACACAGTGGTCGAACTGACTTCTGATGAAACTTATCCGTGCCATGAACTTGTCGAACCTCCTATTCCACTGTCGAGGAGATTGTTTCAGTCCATATAAAGATCTCTGTAATTTGCACACATAATCTTCCTTCCCCTTTTCGACATACCCTTCAGGTTGCCTCATCAGGATTGTTTCATCTAGATCACCATACAAGAACGCAGTCTTTACATCCATTTGTTCCAGTTCAAGGTCGAACTGTGCCACCATGGCAAGCAACATTCTAATGGATCTGTGCTTCACAACAGGAGAGAACACATCATTGAAGTCGACACCTTCTTTCTGAGTGAAACCCCTAGCGACCAACCTTGCCTTGTATCTTTTCGACGCCACTCCTTCGATTCCTTCCTTAACTTTGAAAATCCATTTACAGCTGACTAACCTTGCTCCAACAGGTTTCTCGATCAGTTCCCAAGTGTTATTATCATGAAGAGATTTCATCTCATCATCCATGGCCTTCAGCCATTCAGTCTTATTTCGACTCCTTAGAACTTCCTTATAGTCTCTAGGTTCTTCATCTAGAACCTCACTTGCAGAGATTAAGGCATAAGCTATAAGATCTGCATATCCAAGTCTCTGAGGTGGCTTGATAACTCTTCTCTGCCTATCTCTTGCCAACAAGTAGTCATCAACAGTTTCTTCAACTTCCTCAGTATCTTCTTCTTCTTCGACTTCATCTGGGATACGCAATTCAGCATCAACATGCTCCACCTCAACAGGAATCTCTCCCTGTTCCAGCTCTTCGACAGAAATTTCTGCACTTCGATCAACATCATCAGTTTTCTCGAAAGCCATTTCAGCTTCATTGAAAACTACATCTCGACTGGTGATACACCTCCTGTGACCTGGCTCTAGGCACCATAGCCTATAAGCTTTGACTCCTTCAGGGTATCCCATGAACATGCATTTTAGAGCTCTAGGTTCGACCTTGTCTTGCCTAATGTGAGCATAGGCTACGCAGCCAAATACTCTCAGTTTGTCGAGATCTGGTGGATGTCCCGACCAAACTTCTTCAGGTGTCTTCATATCTAACGCAGTCGAAGGACATCTATTTATCAGATATGCCGCTGTCGAAACAGCCTCAGCCCAAAACACCTTCTTTAACCCAGCACTAGTCAACATGCATCTAACTCTTTCCAAAATAGTTCGATTAAACCTTTCAGCCAAACCGTTTTGTTGTGGAGTACCTGCAGTAGTTCTGTGCCTTGCAATACCAGAGGCAGCACAAAAACTGTCGAACGCCTCATTGCAAAATTCAAGGCCATTGTCGGTTCTCAACCTCTTAACCTTCCTGCCAGTTTGATTTTCGACCAGAGTCTTCCAACTTTTGAAATTCTCAAAAGTTTCATCCTTAGTCTTCTGGATGAATACCCATAACTTTCTGGAATAGTCATCAACTATGGATAGAAAGTACCTCGCTCCTGAATGTGATGGACACCTTGCAGGCCCCCAAAGATCAGCATGGATGTAATCAAGGGATCCATGTGTTCTTCGTTTACCTTTGTTGAACTTCACTCTACAAGATTTTCCAAGTACACAGGGTTCACAAAACTTCAGCTTTTCGACTTTGTCTCCACCAAGCAGATTTTGTTTTCCTAGTTCGACCAGACCCCTTTCACTGACATGGCCCAATCTCATGTGCCAAATTTCTGTCTTCGACAAAGGTTTCGTGGATGCAACATTTGTCGAACCACTTACAACTTCAGCCTCAAGGGCATACAAGCCTTGTTTCTTCACGCCTCTCAAGACTTCCTTCGATCCCTTCATGACTCTAAGGATACTTTTCTCTCCTTGGAAAACATATCCTTTCTTGTCGAATTCACCAAGAGAAATCAAATTCCTCTTCAAGTCAGGTACATACCTAACTTCAGTCAATAACCTTATTGACTCATCATGGAGCTTGAATCTCACAGATCCAACACCAGCAATCTTGCAAGCTTTGTTGTTTCCCAGCAATACAGATCCACCATCTTGCTCACATAGTTCCTCGAACACGTCTTTGTTTGGAGTCATGTGCCAAGTACAACCTGAATCCATAATCCACTCCTTCGTTGAGTCGCTGCTTGAAACCACAAGGACATCAGATGAGTCGAAATCATCTTGTGCAATGGCTACGTTGCCATTATCCTTACCTCCATGATCCTTCAGGCGTTCAGGGCACACCTTTCTTGTGTGACCCTCCTTCTTACAATGATAGCATCGAATACCAGATGCCTCGCCACTGTAAGACTTCTGCTGACTTTTACCTTTCTTCTTGTCGAACTTACCATCCTTTCGCAAGAATTTTCCCTTGACGGCCAAACCTTCACCAACAGTCGAAGGTTTATGCTCCTTTCGTTCGTTCAAGTCCTTCGAATACAAGGCTGATTGAACTTCTTCAAAGGTCAGGGACTCCCTTCCATACAAGAGAGTTTCTTTGAAGTGAGCATGTGTTCTGGGCAAAGCGCACAACAGCAACAGCGCTTGATCTTCATCATCGATCTTCACATCAATATTTTCCAGATCAAGAATCAGCTTGTTGAACATATCCAACTGCTCAGCCAACACTTTGTCTTCACTCATCTTGAATGAATACAAAGCCTGCTTCTGGTAGAGTCGATTTACCAGCGATTTGGTCATGTACAAACTTTCAAGTTTCACCCATAACCCTGCTGGCGTCGTCTCCTTTGATACCTGTCGTAGAACCTTATCACCAAGGCTCAGCAAGATTGCGCTGTGGGCTTTCTCTATCATGGCCGTCTTCTCCTTCTCCGTTAACGCAACATCCATGGCTGCGACTCCCTTCAAAGCTGCGAACAGTCTTCGACCTCATGCTTCGATCCCTGTCGAACCAGAAGCTACCCTAGAGTTCGTTCCAATATCTCACAGTTGACAGTAGTGTTTTTAGGTTTTAATTTTTCCTTCTAGACCCAATTTTTCTAGGTTGTGGTTGATGACATCGGTGATGAAAAAAATGGAGATGTTTTTAATCACAGAATCTGTTTTTGTTTTTTGTTTTGTTGACAATGATGAAGATGTTTTTAAACCAATAAGGGCCAAAGTCCGAACGCGGCTTTTGGACAACCTATGGTACACCTCAGAATGAGATGAAACGAGTAAAGAATAAAAACATACAGTATGTTCAGGACAATCCCTGGTACACCTCGGCTGAATGCTGATGTCTCATGTTTAAATGACGCCCAGAGAGGTGAAAACCTACTGGATTCAGAAAGCCTAAACCATGGGCCCAGGAAAATCACGATAAACCAACAAACTCCTTGTTAAAATCATTATGGACCAAAATTCGAGCTATGACTCCGGATGGACAAAGGATCATCAGGATATATAAAGTCCGTTTTCGTTACGTCCGTCGTGAAAGGCCGACGTTAGCACACTCCTATAAACAACCGAGTAAACCCCACATTAGTCTGTCGTTTGCAACCTTGTTATATATTGTTTCTCATATGTTTTTTTAGGTCCTTTGCTTATACTTTTTTTACGCATTTTCAAACTTTATATTGACTGATTGTATCTTTTGATAATCCTTCCAGCACGTCTTGTGCTCAAAATGATCATTGTTATTGTTAATTCCATTTTGGCTTGTTCAAAAAACATAACAAGGCAATAAGAGAATAAACTCATATCAATCCGTTCAAAATAAAATAAAATAAACTCTTAGAAAAATTTCATGTCATTTATAATTAATTTTAATAAAAAACTTTATTAATTGTGTAATTTAATGGAGGCTATATTAGGACAAATTGGACTAAGAGTGGAGTAGGAACTCAACTTTTGACCAACACAATCCTTGGTACATGCAGCATATTGACTTGTCAACATGGGTGACATTACTCCGTCGACTAAAGCGAATCCAACCGAATAACGATACCAAATAAAATCAATTCGATCGTTGCGTAGGACCTAATTGAACTAAGGGTGAAATGTGAACTGAAATTTTGACAATCGAAATCTCTAGTATAAGTCAATCTGACTAATTATCCCTTCATAAATCTAATTAACTTGGAAGGACACTACTTCGTCAACTGAAACATATCTAAATGACTATGGTTTTGTTATTTTGCTAGGCTCATGCTTTGAAACATTAAACTTATTAAGTAATGTTCGACATTTTGATTACTATTATGTGTTGAATTAATGTTTGAACTATTTTGGTATAATACAGCTTTTGAGAATGTATTGCTAAATTCGATCTTTTTTAGTTATAATTGACAATTTTAATATTGCCTTTAAGCCATAACTACATTTCTAAAATAATTGAAAAATTGTAATATTTTAAGAGGACACTCTAAAAATGTTGCTTGTACGCTATGGCTACGTTTTTTTGTTTTCTTATTGATTCACATTTAAGGCAACGATTATTAATTGTAGCCACCTATGACAACATTTAAAAAGGTCGCCTCAGAATCCCCAGAAAAATGTCCCTTATTCCTATGGTTTATTTAGGAGGTGACGTTTTGAAAAAGTGTGCCCAAAGATCATGAAAAAACGTCCCCTTAGACAATAGGCGATGCTGGCACAGGAGACGCCTGGAAAACGTCCCATATACTTTTAGGCAATGATTTTCATAGTTTTGGCAACATTTTTTAATTGTTGTTATAAAGGATAAATGTTGTAGTGCTGATACAATTTTTTTAACGGAGTTGTTACTGATACATAAAAAGTGGTAGTAGTATTTTTTTTAGGAAAAGATGCTTATAACATTTCATTAATAATAAGATTTTTCTGTACAGATACATCGGCCACAACAGATTTTCTAGAACATGTTTTTATGTACATAACCACTTACACCAACAGAAACACTCATGCACAGCAGCTTTAGCAGTTTTGAATACAATTATTCTCCTCGCCAGTCCACACTCCTACTCAACACTTACTACTCCCAAACAAAGCAAAGCTTCGACTTATTGTACAATTAAAACCTATTTTGAAAGATCATCGGGCTCCACACCAAGGGCGGACACATTCAATGGCTATGTGTGGCTAAAGCCACACATGCACTTTCCCTATATATTTTTTATTTATAAATAAAACACATGTTAATAAGAACAACAACTACAAAGACGTGATCAAGATCTTTTGAATGCTTTGTCACTTGTCAATGATACCAAAAAACAATTACAAGAAATGAGGAATGAGGGGTGGGAAGAACTTATATCTAAGGTTATCAAAATTTGCAATAAGCATAATATTGATGTGTCTGATATGGATGCACCGTATGCGCAAAGGAAGAAAGCTAGACAACACTCTTCAACTTCTAGTGTTTCTAATTTGCATCACTTTAAGAATGATGGTTTGTCTAATGTTTTAGATTTGCAGTTGCATGAGCTCAATGTTAGGTTTGGTGAAGAGAATACTAAACTTTTACAATGTGTTTCATGTTTGAGTCTCGCAAAGTCATTTGCAGCTTTTGATGTGAACAAATTATTGAGGATGATTGACTTTTATTCAAATGATTTTATAGATGTGCCGGAAGTGGCGTTACACCATGAACTTAGAAATTATGTTATAAATGTTCAATCTGACTCAAAATTTGCTAAGTTCAAAGGGCTTTTAGATCTTTGTCCAAAACTTGTGGAAACAAATAAGTGCAACACATTTGCTATGTTTATAAGCTTTTGAAGTTGACTTTGCTCTTTCCGGTAGCAACTGCAAGTGTTGAACATGTTTTTTCAGCTATGAAAGTTGTGAAAAGTAACCTATGTAACAAAATGAGTGATTAATGGCTAAACGACCGTCTTGAAACTTATATAGAAAGAGATGTTCTTTTAACAATTAGCAATGATGTCATTTTAGCTCATTTCCAACAAATGGATAGGAGACGGTTTTCATTGTAATTAATGTATTGTATCAAACAATGTTATTTCTTATTTCTAATATAGTTTGCATTATTGCTTCTTTGAAATTTTAACCCCACAGGTACCAAATGTCTAGATCCACCCCTGCTCCACACATCCGATAGCCAACCCACCTACACATTATCTTCAACATTCAACAAGAACTATGCTTCCTTAACTGTATAGCTCGGATCACTTCCCCACTCCACTCCCACCAATGCATTTCAAGTACAAACTAGATTACTTGCATTTCAAGTAACCTGACAAGCTAGCTTAGACTAAAACACAAAGACTAATCATCATCAACTATACTAATCTTAACATACCCTCCCCTAAATTGAACTTTATCAAAGAACCGTTTATAACAGCATACATCATTCTAAGCTTAAACCACTCAACAATAAAAAAAAAGTTTTCATTGAATCAATTTGAACAATAATAGAAATAGACCTTTTATTAAAAAGGAAAAGAAGAATGCTACCTAAAGCTTAGATAATATACCACAAGAGTACAGTAAGGCAAGGTCAAGCTAATGATAAAAAATAAAAAAAAAAAACTAACAATTCTTTAATTAAGCGGCATATGCTGAAACATGTATCAGAACTAAGCTAGGGCATAAGATAGGTTGTGAAGGTAGGATCCCATCCCACAGTCAATCCACTCAGCTAGAAAGTCATCATTCCGGTCCTGATCAATCGATTCTGTTTGAAAGTCATTATTATGAACCTTGTCAATCCACTCGGCTTGAAAGCTATCACACCACTTTGATTTTTTCCTCCCACATTTTGTTTCATCAGCCGATCTCTTCAAATGAATCTTATATTTTTGTAAACCACATTACAATCACAATTTTAATAATAATACTCCATAAGCTTCAATTTAAAATCACACAAAACACATGTACATTATTAATAATTTAATTAGACATCTTCCAAAAACAAACCTGTAAATGACTAACAACATGTCCTACACTCAAACCATGAACATCCATAATTTTGAGAATCATTTTGGGTCTTGCTTCTGAAAAATAAGTGAGATAAAAATGCACATAAGGTGAGTTGTTAAATATATACAAACAAAGCAAAGAAAAGAATTAGGAAAGAATCATACTATCAAGGCCTAGTTGATTGACTGCACATAGAAACCGCTGATGCAGTTTTGGCGACCAAGACAAACTGGTTTTCTTTGCATGTTCTCATATTTTTTTTTCTTTCGAGAGGATCACGCTCTCATAAACACTTGAAGAATCACAAAATATTAAAATGATCTTATTTTAATCTAACATAATAATGTAAAATTATATATCACATATTTAGATTTTTTATTTTTGGAAAACGAGGGCTAAAGTCCCAAGCGAAAAAAAAACTATATAATTATACGAATATCTCGAGGCATGTAATCCCCGAAAATGTCATAAAAAAGGAGATTCGAAACTTCATTAGAAGGAGTCTCCATAACATGAATGTCAAATGAATTTAAGAAGAGGATAATTTTTTTTCTGAACATGCAAAATGGAATTAGATTAACAAGAATCCATCCGGCACAAGGCGTGCCAGATAGATTACCAAAAGATACTATCAATCACTGAAAGGAAAACAAACACCAAAAAACACGCAAGCTAAATTACATACATAAAACATTGCCGAGGATGCAACCTCCAAAACCGGTACTCAAAATCAAAAGTGACATGTCTTGATTTCAACCACCAAAAAGTTTGGAGTTTGATCCGCTCAAATAACCCTTGCAATGACGCAACCTTTTGCTGAAAAATAGACTCATTATGTTCCTTCCAAATTATCCTCATTATGTTCCTTCCAAATTATCCAAACAGCAGACGCCCACTAAATAGACATCATAAGACAATCCATATTAGAGAGACCACCTAGTACACAAAATTGATTCCTTTGATCCTGGATAGAGCCATGTCCCACCAATTTGTAACTCATCCAACCTGCCACCATATTCCAAAGCCTTCCAAAAACAACACATCTAACAAATAGATGATCAAAATCCTCGATCAAGCCACATCCCCCTATACAATTGGAAGCATCAAGAGATACAACGCCTCTCCTAAACAAATTATCCTTTGTCGAAATGCGATTAAGAAGCAGTCTCCACACAAACATATTCACTTTAAGTGGAACCACTTTTAACCAAACATTCTTACTAATATCTGAAACATTTGTTGTCTATTGAAATAAAAAATTCATAAGCGTTTCTCACAGAATAAATTTTGGATGAATTTAATAACCAAACCCATCTGTCAGCAGCATTTACATGCATGAAAAAAAATTGTTAACAATAAACTGATCTCTCCCACCTGTTCCTCTTCCCACGCAAATAGACATCTCTGCCACTTCCAAGCCTCACCCCCTCTCCCCAACCCAAAGCACTCATATCAGCCACCGACATCAACTTATTCTCCGACAAATCAAATAATCTCCTAAATCTATCACACAACCGACTTTCTCCCACCCACCAATGCTTCTAGAATAACGTTAACGACCCATTACCCACCTCTCGTTTGATGTTATCAACTAGCCATCTCCCCACTCCCACTCCTACTCCTTCTCGAATTTTAATTATATTCTACCACCATGTAGAACCCAAACCACCAAAAGAAATAATTCGCCCCTCTTCCTCCCTATATCTTGCAACAAACACCTTATACCACAAACTATCCCTTTCCTTTAACATCCTCCACCACCACTTACCAAGAAAAGCTAAATTAAACTCTTGTAACCTCTTCACCCCCAAACCACCATTCACCTTTTTAGAACAAATTTTATCCCATTTAATACAAGTAATTGGCAAGCCAATTAACACTTCTACTTCCCTCCCGCTAGATATGGTTAAATTGCACCTGTCAGTTTAACTTTAAAAGCTCTTGAATACGATACATCAGGGGGGGGGGGTGCTTTGCTTACTTCAAAAAAAATGGGAGGGGGGGGGGGGGTGCTTTGCCATTAATTTTGACGTTCCCTTTGATCATGTCAACCAAATTTTTTGAGTCACTTTTCACTTGAAGGTGGTGAAATCCTTATCTCCAAACCAGCTGCATTCCCAAGAACATTCCCCACATTTCAGCAGTGACAGCATCACAGGTGCCTAAAAATCAGATAAAGTATATATATCAAAATGATCTTATTTTTATTTTATTAAATTAAAAAATATAAATCACATAAAAAGTACCTAAAAAATCACATGAAGTATATATATCCAAATGATCTTATTTTTATTTTATTAAATTAAAAAATATAAATCACATAAAATTATTCGCATGATATAATTGGTGAAACACATTTAGAGTTCAACTTTCATCGTATAATTTTAATCAAAACTATTAATAAAATACTTTGAAATAAGCAAATAAATAATATAAAAAAGAGAAAATTATCTCGTGCCGGACGCAGCTATACATACTAGTAATATAACTTTCAAGTGTTAATAAGTAAAAAGAACTAAGGTTTCAAGTGAAAAATAAATTTGTTTTCTTTGGAGCCAATCTGAATTCCAATTCTTGTGAATTGATTATGGTGAGTCACTTGAACTCACTTAAATTTGAAATCAACGTTAATCAATTTTTTTCTCTATAGATGAAGTGACAAACATCACCTAAAATTCACACACAATTGCAAGATCACAAGTTCGAACCAATTTTTAATCCACATGAGTTTGACGAGATAGTAAAACGTGCTTTGTTGGGGATATCTAGTTGTACAATTCATACTAGGAGGGTCCAATGTTCCCCATTTCAAATGAAATATAAGCACATTTTAATTTATATACTATGATCTAAATTATAATCAAATTTTAACAAATTTCATCTTATTCATTAATATCATGCTCAAAATATAATCTCTTGTCATATTATTCACATGGCTTTCAAAGTGCCGTGTGTAAAGTGCTTACTTTAGAGGGAGAACAATTTCGGTGCCTTCACAATTTGTTGACGATTATGGAAAGAAAAGTCCAATACCTTTAAGAAAGCTAACCACATTAGAGGATCTATATTAGCAATATGCACTAGCACAACCCTATTTTTCAATATGGAAGAAGTAACTGAGCTTTCAAATGGATTCTTGCAACACAAGGAATGATACAAAGAAGTAAATAAAAAGCAAGACTCTTGCTGCATGATTGATATGTATTTACCTCAGCCATGGAGGAACCATTTCGCTCTATCATCTTCAAAGCTCTATTTACAGCAAGATCCCATTCAACTTTACTTGGAATGTTATGGCTGCTTAATATCATCAATGTTGGATGAGCTTGCTTTGGAAACTTCACAATGGAAGAAGAAACCTGCAGCACAAAGATGATAGTTAATCCCTCAACTAAATCCATTAACAATGTTTGATCATCCATTTAAAATACTTTTTTTCCTAATTAATTCCTTAATTGACCATTCAAAGAATATTAAGTAAAGAAGGCATTAGGCAACTAGAGGTTGAATTATTAAAAATCCGGATTTGGTTATGCATGAATCTTAATCCTAATTATCATATATCTCTACTAATATTTTAAAACAACTACTGTGGTTCAAAAGTAAACAAATATGATAAACACAAACAGAGAACATACCATATTTGATCACGGGGTTCACCTAATCTTGTCTTTGTCTTCAACTGCAGAGCGGCCGCGGTACCCTTCTAATAATCAAGCTTATGGTATAGTTTACAAGATTAACCCTAAGAACGACTTGTCCACTTATTAGTAAACTATGAGTGTCGTTTGTCGCTTATTAATTGATTAAAGAAATGTGATAATTTATAAAACTTGAATATAGTAAAGAGCCTCTCATTATTTCAACAAATCTTCCACCTGATAATCTAAAAGAGAGAATCTATTCTGACTTAAGTGTTTCTTGAAGTGCCATGATGGCCTTTTACCATGACCAAGAAAAATCATGCCATACAATATTAGGGGTAAGCAGTGATCCTCCTTCAAGCTCATTAAACTCAACATGTAATTTTTTTGGATAGGTATCTTTTCCTGCCAGTGCTATAAATACTAACACAGTAACACACATGAAATATAGAAAATTACTTTTTATTTGTAAAGAACACAATGTAAGCACCTGAGGAATCATGAAGTAGAAATAAACAAAAGCCAAGATATAGAATCAAGATTTGGCTCTCTTAGAGTAAGCAATTCACTTTTAAAGTTGGTGATATAAATCAATGGTTCATGTTAAATGTTATATGCAACACATAGAATAACTTATTGATATGTTGAATTATTTAAAAATGATATTTTCGAAGTCTCTTTTTTCAAACGGTAAAAAAGTTGATAATCTAAGATTTTGTGGGTTTTAATAATTAGTCATCAATATTTAATAACACCTTTCAGAATTACAAACTTTAAGTAGAAACAAGAGAGATGATTGAACAAGAAAAATGCAAGTAGAACATGCTTAATTGAAAATACTAACAAAGAGTACTTATCACCTTGAATTTCCACGCCGGCCAAATTGGGTTGATGTGGTCTTTGTTCAACAACAGGAAGAACACGAGCAACTGGCGGTACAATGCTTAATTGACGATTAGGATGATTATGTTGACTGGTGTAAGTGAAATATTTGATGGTCCCGGTCATCTGACCAATGAAATTTCTCTTGCTTGACGATCTGAATGTGCACATTTGTAATAGCCCATTTTATGTTCATTCTTCTTAATTTTTTTCTCGGCATATTTTTGCCACTTATAGCCATCTTTTCTTACCTTTTCATGTATGATAGAGCTAGTGTACTTACTAGATTGCATGAGAGATAATTCAAGTGAAGGAGTATTAGTCTCTGCAAGTGTTACCTAAATGGTGAAGAGTGTGACTATACATCGTCGGTCGCTCATGACAATGGTATCCTCCTCTGAGGACTCACTCGATGTTGTACTTCAGAAGAAGAATCTTTATGATCAACATTTTCTTGTGAAGAAACCATATTAACTTCTATGTTATCTTATATTTAAAAAGGAAACAAATCTACTTTATTGACGAATTCGATGAATGCAAAGAAATGATATGCTTGAACAAATCTAACAACATTTGGATTTGGTGCACTAATTTCCTTAGTATTTTAAATGTTGTTAGATTTGTTCAAGCATGTCATTTCTTTGCATTCATCGAAGTCGTTAATAAAGTAGATTTGTTTCCTTTTTAAATATAACATAAGATAGAAGTTAGCATTGTTTCGTCACAAGAAAATGTTGATCACAATGATTCTCCTTTTGAGGTACAACATCGAGTGAGTCCTCAGAGGAAGATCACATTGCCACAAGAGACTGACGATGTATCATAACACTCTTCACCACTCAGTCAACACTTGGAGAGCCCTAATAATCCTTCACATGAATTATCTTTGATGCAGTCTAGTAAGTACACATGCTCTATCATACGTGAAAAGGTAAGAAAAGATGGCTATAAGTGGCAAAATTATGGTGAGAAAAAAATTTAAGAAGAATGAACATAAAAGGGGCTATTACAAATGTACACATTCAGATTGTCAAGCAAAAAAGAAATTTCATTGGTCAGATGATGGGACCATCGAATATTTCACTTACACCAGTCAACATAATCATCCTAATCCTCATCTAAGCATTGTATCGTCAGTTGCTCATGTTCTTCCTATTGTTGAACAGGGACCACATCAACCCTATTTGGCCGGTGTGGAAGTTCAAGGTGATAAGTACTCTTTGTTAGTATTTTTTATTTGTTTTTTAACATCTCATTTCCAATGTGAATTTGTTGTTGATTACTTGTGTGATTCCACTATCAAGTTTACAAATGAACTAGTTCACTAAGTTGTACCAGTCATATCCTATTAATTAAAGTCAATTTACGAGTTCAACACTTCACTATAAACATTCTAAGATCTAGTAACTTGATTAGATCTACTATGTGTTCAATTTTTCATCTAACTAATATGACATGCCGATCTTGTCCAATTTTTATAAATCTAGAAGCAAAAGATGACAATGATTAAGATTATACCTCTCATACTAGAAAACTTTTCCCTTTGTCGATTGTTGAGTATGACGGCCAAACCAATGAAATCCCTCTTGTAACTTTAAACTAAGCGATTTATATGTTGCTATCATCAATAACTTGTTGCAACAAGTTGAGATGGTGAGAGGTTGGAAGTATGGTATTCCCTAAGGAAGTAAGCCCAAGTAGACAATCTGAAGTCTATCGCTTCCATGATCACTATCATTGGCATCTCACACACCAAGAAAATTATTGATGCTAATAAACAACATTATACCTAACTATTATTTGTATTTACAAAATGGTAGATATACATAGCTCAAACCCAACCATTGTATTTATAGATAGAAGAAAGATAATTTAATGGAAATCTTTTCAATAGATTATAAAATGGTTTGATTTCTATTTTACAATTAAATTGAATAAAAATAATGTTTTAATATTAATGCTATCATAACATGGTCAAATGTATTAATGCTATCATAACCTGGTCAACTCAATTGAATAAAATAATATTTTTATAATATGCCAAACTTCTATTTTTTTTCCCTTTCTATGAATAATAGTTTTACTGACTATTAATGCTCTCACAAAATTTAATTATATTTTTCCTTAAAAAAAATTTAATTATATTTTATTATCAATAAATATTTTTTGGTCAAATATGATATATATATATATATATATATATATTCTAAACAAAAAAAAATATTATTATATTGTAAGGTATAGTTATTTAACTCTTAAAAAAATAGACATTTAAGGTGTTAGGCTAGTGGTAATAATTTAGTCTTGTAACAACAAATATTGAGTTCAAATCTCGTCATGGATGATTATAAAATAGACATTAGTGCCATTTGAATTAATAAAAATTTATGTTTTAAAATAACTCTTAAAAATAGTTTAATAACCGGCAAAAAATTCTTTAATAACTATATGACTATTGATTAAAAATAATAGTTCTAATGATTGTTACTTTGTTAGTGCTATCATACAGTGGTCAAAGATTTCACTAAAAAAAAAATACAGTGGTCAAAGATGATTTAATATATATTATGGTAAAAAAAATCTAATTTTAATAAACTCTTATAAATAGCTTTGTTTATAAACTTTTTTTTTGACAAAAGTGTTTTTATACACTCTTATATATTAAAGAATAGTATATTACCATTGCTAAAAAACTATATGACATTTACTTGAAATATAATAGTTTGAATAACTATTAATGTTATTATAAAATGGTCAAATATGATTAATATATATATATATATATATATATATATATATATATACTCTATATAAAAGGAATATATGGTTTATGGTTGACTTTTCGCTTCCAATTATACTCTTAAATAAATTTGTCTTTAATAATGCTTTTATATTATTGGTGTCATTAAAAAAATATAATAATTTATCTTATCCTTTAAAAAAAATTATATTATGTTTGCTATATTGTTTGTGTCATTGAAAAGAAAAGTATAGTTTGTTACGATATGAAAGTGTAAAATATGTATACCTATATTTTATTCAAAATAATTTTAATCTAAATCTAAATTTCACAAAAACTATTGTTCGTAATTTATACACATTATCGCAATAAAAAAGCGGATAGACGAGCACTCATCTTCTATTCTATATATAAAGAAAATAACATCTTTCAGCTCTTTTGGACCGACTTTTTCTTTCCAAAAATGCCCCCAGTTTTCAATACATATAACACATGTAACAAATAGATAAAAATAAATTTAAATATTAAAATAAAAATGTAACAAACACAAATGTCCATTTTTTTCCATTATCATTTAAATAGTGTAACAAACTAGACGAGTGTATCTATACTTACTTTTCATTATCCCAATTATGCCCTTAAACAACAACTTTTTATATAATAAAGATTGTTGTTGGTGTCATTAAAAAAAAATAAGAATTTAGATTTTTTTTTGTTATATTGTTGGTTTCATTGAAATAGATAATCATGGTTAGTTTGATTTGTTATAATTTGAAAGCAAAACACATTTATATTTTTACTTTTAATCAAAATTAAAATTTTATAAAAAAAACACCGTTCATAATTTTCAAACGTTAGCGCAACAAAAAGAGCGGAAAGACGGACACGTCTTTTCGTTAGTATATATAAAGTGAATACATGAGTTTTTTTCTTGTCCATTTAATTACATCATAATTAAAAGTAATATATTCCTAAATCAGTATTATTACTATAAAGGTATTATATTCCTATGATTTTGTGGGTTTTAAGTGGAATTGAACAGCATCTCTTAACTATGTTTTCAAGTTTTAGGCATGTGAATGAAAATTGTGATAGCATCCTTCGAGAAAAGAACCTACAAAATGTGGGCAGAGTCAAATTTTTCCGTGGAATTTAGTCATCAAGCAACGGGAGCAAGAAAAAACATGCAACTTAGAATCGATATAAACTTCAGTACAATTTTTATAGTAGAGAAAGGAATGAAAGAAATAAAGCTACGCACAGTTGTACTTATGGGTGAGCATAATTACCGAACCCGCCCGCAAACCGAGATATCCGAGTAAATTGTGGGTCCATCAGGCGGGTTCAAATGGGTCTCGGGTGACACAGGTGAAAGAAATCAGTTACACATGGGTTTTGTCGGTCGAAATCAGTTCAGAAAATTGGAATGAGCGGTGTCCAAACCCACAGTAAACACGTAGTTCAATGACTATACTGCACATGCCTAGTCTTTGCTATTGTCACGTCCCTTCTCTCTTTTAGCTTTTCACATACTATTTAATTTAATTAATTTGTTTCTCTTACACATAATTTTATTATAATAATATGATACATTGATGCTTGAGCTTACCACTACCAGAGAGAAGAAAACAAGAACTTTGTAGAAAAGAAAAACAGAGAAGAAACAAGTGTCTGTTGTCAATTCGTTCGCCTCTTCTCTATATTTCTCTTTCTTTGCTGAAATATGTAACCAATCCAACCCACCCGTGCAAACCGACAAACCGACACATCTGAAACCCGACAAAACCGACATGGGAAACGGACGAAAATGAGTGGCAGTTTGTGCTCGTCAGTTGTTGGTTGGGATGGGATTTCCGGTCCGAACCCGACCGGTGTTCTACCCTAGTTGTACTAGATTACAAGCTACTACCTAGTTGGAATTTGGGGGAATACTCTGACCAAATTTGCTGACTAGGCCTGGGACGGCTCAAAAGGGCAAAGCAACCCAAACAATGGGTTTAGGCCCCAAAACTTTTGGTGAAAAAAGACCTCAACAAAAATATAATTTAATATGACAAATAATTTACAGAAATTTGTATAGCTTAATTGTTATTGAAAAGGCCTCAAATACACTCTTAGTCATGGATTCAAATCTTGGACTCCACCAAGTTTTTTTTTGTTTTCTATATGTATTTGGTAAAAAAGAAAAAAGACCTCATTAACAATTTTGCTTTATGCCTCATATATTGGGCCGGCCCTGAACTACTCAAGTTATTTACAGAGGTTGCTTGTTCTGCAAGTTATCTATGTGTGAACCTCCTTTTTCTTTTGTAGCCCTTAGGGTCAAGCGCATTATCATTTCCTTCCAATTTATTTTCATTCAATATTAGTTAATAGTTTGTTATTAATAATATAAAATACAAGTTTCTTCCTCGAAGAAACTTGTATTTATTTTTAGCATTGTACAATATATACATGGTAATTCTTCCTGATAGGTTAGCAAGTTTGTTCTGTTATAGGTAGCTGAACTTAGGAAACATGAGTGCACTCCTGATGGTCAGTTAGCATTTGTATGGATACTCAACAAGTCTCCATTGAAGTATTGTTGCTGGGATTGTGAATTTTGCATCTGTTTCTGATTTGATGATCTAATCTTTCTGTAGTTTGCAGGAGAGAATATTCTAATCCAGTCATGGATTGAAGTTTGATCCCGTATGTATTTTGTTCTAAAAACATTCTGAAATTCTAGTCTTCGTAGGACAGATGTTCTACACGATGTCATGGACAATAGGTACGACAATATAGCACAATAATCAATCAGACAGGAAATAAAGTAAAGTACGATAAAGAAGAACACAAGAGATTTGGTAACCCAGTTCGGTGCAACGTTACCTACATCGGGGGAGCATCCACCCAAGAAAGGAAATCCACTCTTAATAGTATCAGTTCCTAGTCTTATGTGAACAAACCTTGTTCACTGCCTCTTCACCTAATACTACAAGTGTATTTCTATCTAGGACTCCCCCTAAATATGAGAAACCCCTCTCACTTTCTCTCCATCACTATCCCCAGTGACCGACTCAATCACAGTTACAATAAAATAGGAGAACAACTCCAAAAGACAAACTGACTCTTGCTTGAAGCACTAAAGTTGTATACAAAGAACAAAATACAACTCAACTAAAACAAACAATCCCTATGCTTTGATAATCAATAGCAGCACTAGAGTGGTGTACAAATAAAACACAGAGACGAAACCCTAATACTCAGTTCTTCTAATCCTGATTTTGCGAATAGAAGGTATGTCTGAGTCAACTTATATAGCCATTATTCTGCATGGGCTTTTTCTTCAATGGGCTAAAGAATTTCAGCTGTCCATAATTATATTTTCAGCAACAATTTTCTAGAAGCACGAAATATATTTGTCCCAAATCTATTTTGGAAATAGCTTCAAGCACACGACAACTTAGACTGACAGAGGAAAGCTTCTAGAACCACACGCATCTTGGAGCACAAGTAACATAAACTAAATCTTTCTTAGATCACACACGAAAATACATTACTCTAAGGAATGCGAAATACAGTACAACACCTTATGTAAGGATATCGTACTACATGTTTAGGACATCTGGTACAACATCTTGCTAGAACTTATTGTTTTAACAAAATGAAGCCAACACAACAATAAAAAACACAACACATTCAAAGGTGGAACTCATCAACAATTTCTGCAACCGAAATTTTCTTACATCTTCTTAGGCAATAATTGCAAGGAAAATACTTGAAGCAGCTAAGCTAGAACTTCAAGAAACACATGAAAATTTGGCAAGAGTCGGTTGTCGTTTGAATTTTCAATTCAAACTAGCTTTTTGGCAATCATATATTCGTTTTCCTCGATTTGTGAGTTTTGGTTGGAACCCATCACTTTATCACGGAAGGACATGGTTGGCGTTGATGATTTATAAATATTGGGAGGTTTCGTGGCATGTTGTTGTTGATTATCGAGAAGCCGAAATCAGAGCTCATGGTGATACCGTGATATTTTTCAACACTTTTAAAGTATGATAAATCCCTTGTTCGTTTGCTAATCAGACCGGTGGCCAACTAGAAAATTGACGTTGAACAAAAGCTTACCAATATATAGCTTATCCAAAAAAGTTTCCTATTAAAGTTGGAAGAATTTTCCAAAAAAAAAAAATTAACCGAAGAATTCAAACACAATTTTGGCTCGATCGAAACATGGTTCATCCAACAACTTTATATAAGAGGAGCATATTGTTGGCAAATTCATCTAATTTCATTAATTTTGTTTGACGAAAGTTGTATTATACATAAATAGAAAAATGATCAATTCCATAACACTTAATAAAGCTTAACAGGAACATAGAAAAAAGAAAAAGTTGAAAAGAATGCAAAGAAAATAAGTTAGACACTAACTCTTAATAACCTTAAGAGTGTGTTTGGATGGAGGAAAGTTGAGGTAATGTAATGTTTTGCAACACAGGATTTAAAAAAGATAAGGTTAGCCAAGCATTATTGAAACTAGACATAATAAAAGGTAGAAAGTTTATTCCAAACAAAAACATACTAAAATAAACTTTATTTCCTTCTTCTATTTAACTTAGGATCGTTGTTGACAGTATTTCTCTCGAATATATACGTCCACACATAACGTTTCTCAATAATGCAAATTATGACTTATTAGATAAAGTCTGTTCTATTTTTCCACTTAGGCAATAATCTTGATATGTTTCACCTCCTAGAGAGGGTAACTTAAACCTGGCAGTTCCATTTAGAGAATCAGATGCAGAGAAGCTGGCTGATTAAACAGGTGTGTCTCAAAAGTGTCTCATAAATTTCATAATGATTCCATATTTACAAATTCCATTCAAAAACTAATATATTGTTGATAGTTGAGATCAGAAGAGGAAATTGCTGAATAAAGGGAGGGAAACAACACAAATAAGGCTTTTGAATTGAAATGAGTGAATCGAAGGGCTTCTCTCAAAAAGAAACTGTCAAAGTAATCACTTTTGCATTGGACATAAACTAATCAGTAAATTTAAAACGTAAGGAAATAGGAATAATCAAACACATAATGGTAATCTAAGGTTAATCAGATCTAAAAACTTATTGATTCACATGTATGTGAATTAGTATGTTCCCCCTAAACATAGAGCTTTCTGGTAACTTGTAGTATGCTCCACGAGTTTACCTAAACTCTTGAGTTTGACAACCTTGATAGTAATGAAATGAAACTTTCAGTCACAAATCTTGTATCCCAACTGCAGCCTTCCTCTCTGCAAACCATGACAAAGATGACAACATCAATTACCAACTTGTAACAATATCAATTACCAATTTTTACATATGTTTGGATTCATTAGCTCTACACAAATCCAACTAAATAATCACTTCCTACTTGAGTCTGATATAGATAATAATGAGAAATCTTGCAATACTAAAAGTGAATGTTAAAAAGAGGAATAATTAGTATTACCACATGCAAGAACTTGCAACACAGTCTAACCCATTGATTTGACCAAATACATAGAGATTTTAGGGCAAAAGAACAATTCTTTAGCATAAATTAAAGGCTTTTTTTAATCAAGAATCAAGCCTCCACAAGAAGAATCAACAAGAAAACAACAATGATTAATAAAAAAACTAAACAGAAACAACACAAAGTACAGTGAATTCATCATGCATCATAGTTTTGTTAGCCATCCATTGTAACTAAAATATTGAAACAAAGAACATTTAATCACTTCAACCATTCGTCATGCATTCATTACTACTTAAGGTTGCTAACAGATTTTATCATTTTATTTTGTTATTGACCAAAATTAAATTAATTATGACACAAGAATCTTATCCATGTAGTATATTTCAAGGCAAGGCAATGAAAATCAATACAATGTAAAACTGCATATAACACCCAACTGCTAGCATTGCACAATACCTTAAGCAATAATCATGCATAAACTGAAGTATTCCCACTTTTTGTCAGTGAACGAGTAGCAAGGTGGAGCAATTATCTTTCTCAATGATCCTTGAAAATACCATTGAGGCAACAACATCACCATGCACTCCACGACAGTTCTTCAAATTGATCTCTCTCAGTTGCATGCAGTTTTCTACCACGTTCTTCAATCCCTTCTCTGTGACCTCACAACAACTTTCCAGTAACAGATGCAAAAGTCCACAACAACTCTTTGAGATCACACGAAGTCCTTCATCATCAACTCTTGTATGTGACAAGTTCAAGACCTCCAATTCAAGAACTTCAAAGTTCATGTTGCGTAGCTTCACTCTTGGACAGTAGGATAAGTTCAAATGTCTAATCTTACAACATCTCCGTAAAACTTGACGAATACCTTCTTCATACATGTTATGGCTAGAGCTCAAATCAAGCTGCTCCAAATTGGGGACTGAGGAAGCAAATATTTCCATGTTTTTATTTGTTAACCAACGATTGGAAACCAAACTAAGAGACTTTAAATGAGGGTTTAAAACAAAATTCATCATCACAGGATTAGGATTCCCTAAAATTTGTAGCCTCACACATTGGTATTCCACTTTGATCTCATTAAGGGAAGGACAATTCCTAGTGAATTCAAAAAACATTGTATGTTCATAAATTTCATAATATCTAGTAAACGATAAAGACCTCAATGTTGGTCTCTCAAGTAGAGCAGAAGCCATGCCTGCTTTGGTTAATTGACGACATCTAAACATGATGGCCTCTTCGAGAAGCTTACAATTCTTAAACAAATGGAAAAGCAATTCATCATTGATGTATTCATGACCAGAGAGATTAACCCTACGGAGTTTGAAAAGTGCTAATGAAAGAGCCTCTACTCCACCAACAATGTTTGTCAACCTTCCACGTTTACTAAGGTCGAGTTCCTTGAGCAAAGGGAAACAATCGGCGATGAGGAACATGTCAGTGCTAGTGACAGATAAAATGTTGGAACATGTGAGAGAGGTCAAAGTTGTAATATTTTGAGAAAAAGCTCGCAACCCACTTGCTGGAATGATGGCTTTATTGGAGATATTAAGTGATGTGAGTTTCAATGGGAAACGAGAGATTTCGAGGAGAAGTGTGTTGAGTTCACGATGGAAGATTGGAATATCAGCAGTGTAACAACGGGAGAGATTGAGGGAGGTGAGATTGGGAAACCTTTGAAATAGGCGACGGGGGTAAGGGAGTGTTGCAGTATAGATAGTGAGAGAGAATTGGAAAGTGTTGGTGATGGAGAGGAACTGTTTCGACACGGAGGAAAGATATTTCAAATAGCGGTTGTATTCTCTGTCGTCGCTGCCCTCGGTGACCAATTTGAAGATACGTATCCAGCAATCATTCGGTAAATATATCGATTCTTCTGCAGAAGCCATTGTTGTTTTTATGGAAGAAACGAAACCAATCTTTATCTTTATCTTTATCTTTATAATACTAAATGTTAGGTAGTCTGACCTAACCCTAATGACTAACCCTAATTTTTTGGTTTTGAAAAAAATTTATGAAAAAACTCCTGGTGGGGATCGAACCAGGTACCACATGCTTCCAAATCACAACTCTTACCACCAAGGTACTGATGTTTTTTATGACATGCAATTGCTTCAATGTTATGTATTCAACACAAATTTTGGGTCCTCTTTCTTTCAATCTCACAATTCCTAAATCATTTCTCACTCACTTTCATCTCTCTCACCATCATGCAATTGAACCTAATAACCATAACCCCGCCCTTTTTGACAGACCTAATTAATTTTTATGAAAAAAAGGTCTGCAAGGAATTGAATCAGGTAGCACATGAAAATGTCATTTTTTTTAAAAGTCACTAACGTCATTGCAATTCCTTTTTTGATAGCAGTTCCTTTTCATATACTTTTATCGATACAATTTTAGTGTAATTTTGTCTACCTCTTTGTTTCTCCTATATTATATTAATTACTTGAAGTTATTTATTCTGCCTTTTTATTTGCAAAAATCACTACACTAGATTATAACATTACTTTGTTTTCTCACTTTGACTTTTGAAACATGTTTACTATTTTCAATTTGCCTATTTTAGTTGTTCTTTTAACATGAATGTAATCGAATATGAAGGTTGAGAAAGAAGGAATTCGGAAACACAAACTGGTAATATTATTTGGTAACAAAATAAAGTTAATAACTTAAATTGGTGTAATTTTTGCACCTTTTCTTTTGTTTTTTTTTTTCGATCGTTTCATAACAAACCGGGTTGAAGATGGTCTAGATCCAATGATTTGCCAATACAACATTAATGTTTATAATGTCTACATGTTTGATTCCAAAACATATATGCAATTAAAGAGAAGGATAACAAGAAATCATATTTCCCACTACCGCCCCCCACTTTCTTTCTTTCCCCAAATCTGATTCAAAAAAGAAAAAAAGGTAATTTTTCCGAAATGAACTTTCTTTTGCAGGTTTTGAGAATATGAGGATAAGGTAATGGTGCTTATTCTGTTTTGTTTTGATATTATATATTAATATGTTCTTGCAATTGACGTTTATATGAATCAGTTTAAAGCATTCATTTATTTTTGCTAAGTTCCTACAAAATGCAGATAAATAGATTGTTGAAGGCATGTTGTTTATGCGGTTGTTATAGACAGATTATCTCTAAAATTCATCATTGTTCTGCTCCTGTTTGGATTTTTTTACTAAATATAAGTGTCTCTGTTGCACAAGGTTTGCACCTTCATCTTCTTCTACATTAGATTCTCGATTTCTTTTCCTATTTTATTTGTTACTTTGAACTTTTATAGTGTAGCGTGAATTATTTTTTACTTTGATATGGTGGTCCTGTTAAGCTCTACAAAGTAACAATTATTTAGTTGTTATGCTTTTGTCTTTAATCTAAAATAAGGTTTCAACCACTGAGATACTTTATAATAGGCGTGGCAGCAGACAAGCCATGCAGATTAGATATTTATGGCTTATGTGTTATTTGGTATGTTCTTGAACTATTTCTACTTCTCATTCTCATTTTATTTTTTGAAAATGATGTTTCTTATGGCTGTTGATGTGACTTTCCTTATGGTTTGGTTCTCTCATATCATCGTTGATGCCACTTTCCCTCTGATTTTTCTCTGCATTTTTTTTTATTTTTTGGAGAACCATTTATAATGTTGGATTTTTTTTAATTATCCTTGGCTTATTGTGACGGTCAAATACAATATTGTGTCGGACAGAACAATCTACGTCAACTTGATTTTTATTCATTTGTTAATTTTTCTATCTACAAAATTGTTGCTCACAACTCATTGTTGTGTGTGTTTTTTTACAGCAAAGTAGTAATGTCCATTATTTAAGAGACTCAACACACCAAAATTGGAATGAAGGTAGTCATAGATTCTATATTATGTATCATTTTCGTTAATCGTATTCTACTTTTTTTTTGAAGAATTTAATCGTATTCTAACTGATAACTAATAAAATTATTCCCCTTAAATGCTAATTCTTGGAGCAGAAAGTATGAACAAGAACAAAAAATCATAAGTTCAACGAAGTAGCAATTTATGTTAATTCTTCTTTTCCAATTTTCTATTCTATTTTATTTTTGAACCATGTATTTGCTTTTTGTTTTGCTAATTTGTTCATTGTTTTAATTAATTTTTCCTGCATTATTTTTGTAGACTGTGCACTTTTGAAAGACGCTCACATTGGGTAACATCCATGACTAGGGAAATATGACGATAAACTTTATATTGGACTGCAAAGACATAATTTACTGATATAAGAGATATCATCAAAGACATAATATTTGTGTAGGGATGTTATGAGGGAGCCATTTTTACTTGGTGTTTTGAAGTTAAAGTGTAGTCTATGTTACATTTTTTAGATGTACAGTGTGTTTTAATTATGACTTTCTAAAACAACCCGTGCATCGCACGGGTCGAAGTCTAGTTGGTTTGAAAGAAGGAGATTTTAGGGTTTAGTTAAAGAAGGAAGAAGATAGACACATACAAACTCGTCACATTCTTTTCAGACTACACTACAGTCATTCAATTAAAAAAAACACTAATTCAAAGTTGGACTCAATTAAAAAGAATAAATAAAATTGCTCTTTTCACTTCCAAAATGTCTCCTTAACACCCCCGAAATTATCAAAATGCTCTGAGCCACTCGCTAACTATTTCCAACGGCAGTTTAGTGCCGTTCATGACATTTTCCAATATAAGGCAACACACTTCCACCTCGCTCTTCATTTACCAACTTTTTTCCCTCTTCCATCCAAAAACCTCAAATTTCGAATTTTTGATGCAAAATCATGGTCTCAAATCATTGAAGAATGATTGCTAGAAGGTTTCTACACTCATTTAACGTTAACAAATAGGTAATACATCTTTTAACCGGTTTACAATGTATGATTTTTCTGCCATGTTTTCGTTTTCTGACATCTTAGTTGTAACGGCAGTTAACTGCCACTAGGTGCCAACAATGGTTAACTGCCATTGGGACAACGGTTGATAGCTTTCGTTGGTGCCCAGTTTTTATTTTTTGGTGCCTTTTTCCTTCATTTTTTTTTGCATTGATTCATTGAAATAATTATTGATAATTTTCTTTTGCAATGTTTTATTCTTTGTCGATAGTTATGGTTGATGAAGTTGTTGAGTCAAAACCAAGTAATGTTGAGTCTTTCGTCAAGTTGAAATCGCTTACAGTTGAAGCTTCCTTTGATGTCAAACCAAATATTGTTTACTCTTCCGTTGATGTGAAATCTTCTGTTGAAGCTTCTGTTTATGTGAAACCTTCTGATGTTTCCAAGCTTCGTGACAATGAAGTAAACAATGCGGCATTATGTTGAAACAAAATGGGTTTTAGAACAATATCTCTAAGGTTTTGATGATAACCTCTAAGGTTTTGATGATAACAATGTATAAAAGAACAATTGGATACTCTAAAGTTTGTTCAAGTGTGCATGACCACAAAATTAAAATCTGGCTCTGAGTCAACATTCTGGCTCTGAAACACACTGCTCTGAACAAAGAAGAACAACGCTGATCTTCAAGAGAAGCTCCGATGACAAAACTCTGATTTGAAGATGGCCAACAAAAGTCAAAGCTTTGAAAGAGAATTCATCAAGTTGTGAAGATGAAGCTCTGACCCGAATGATTAAGTCAACGGTCAACGCTTTGAAGAACATCTAACTAGTTTTGTCATCTTTTGAAGAAACATCATTGTCCATGTTCAGTAGTACGTTTTGTCCTTGCTGAATTAAAATAAGACACGTTGCAGAAACAGACAAACCTCTATGAAAGACAAAGTGGATGCAACGGATCATTTCCAAAGAAGCAAAGAGATTATGAAGTATTATTCAACGGAATTATCTTTAAGAGGCAAAGATTTGAAATCTAAAGAAAACTTCTCAAGGAAGCTTGATGCACTTGACTCTCTTAAAACAACGACTCTATACAAATCTCCTATAAAAGGACCATGATAGTTAATTTGAAGAAATATAGAGAATGACACACTTTCAATTGTGCCAAAACTCTGATCACATTCTGGCGCAAAAACACATAGAAAAATTCTTACAAACTCTCATATTAGAATTTCTTAAGTGTTTAAAAAAATTATGTGCTTAATTTAGTTTAAACTACATCAAATTATTGTAGACTCTTAATCCTGTTGGATTGTTGAAGTCCTCAAGGAGAGGCAGAAAATCTTAAACTTGTGTGTCTAAGTGCTTTGTAATCAAGTTTGATTATAGTGGAAAAATCTCTAAGTGCTTTTTAAAAAACAAAATGATTTATAGCATAGCCACTACTATTGACATGTTGAGTTTAACGAGCTTGAAAGAGGATCAATTCTTACCACTACTACTAATGCTTGGGATAATTTTCTTTATTGGTCATAGGAAAATGCTATCTGTGCACTTCAAAAACTCTTTGAAAATTAAGTGTAGATTTGGGTATACGGTGGATTTTGATTGAATTAATTTTCTAAAATCAGTGAGTTTAAGATAAAATGATTTATGTTTGAATACATTCAATTGAACAATAAATTTCAGTTTAAAAATCAAGTTTTATGGTAAAAACTAAAAATCCTAGGTTCAAGTTAAAATCGGTTCTTAAGACAAATAAATTTGAATCAAGAACCCCAAATATATCAATTTTAAGTCTTTAAAATCAATTTTGACGCTCCCTCCAAACATGCACTATATCTTTAAAATCAATTTCTCAGTTAATCTACCTGCAAGAAGGTTCCCTTCTAACCTTAACTCCATCTTATGGTTGTGAACTCCATTAAGAATAGTCAACTACCACTCATTTCTTTTCTTGTTTAAATAACCACGCAACCTAAACTCACACCCACATTTTCTTGAGTCTGTGTCTTCAAAATTCGATTTTGTCTTTCTTTTAGGTGGTTTGTATTCACTACTCCTTTCACAACGCAACATTAACATTGGTTTTTGGAGATTGGATCTATCTATAGCTATAGTATATCCCGCCTTTGTTGCTTCTCGAAGAACCCAAATAATCAAATCATCTCAGACTTTCCATCTATCTTCTTTGAAAAATAATGTGAAGATGAGAAAAACACAAGAAGGGGAGGGGGGGTTGAATTATGTTTTCTTTTTTCTAAAAATCCTTTCAAGGTAAAATAGATCAGAGGCTAGAAAAGAAAGCAGCAGAAGAAGAGAAGAATCAACACATATATAATTTATCCTAGTTGGAATGGAATAAAAAATTAGTTTTTTAGAAAGAAATAAATTGACCTTTACAAAAATTGAGGGGCTAAATTGACTAAATTGTAAATGCTTATTTCCTCTAACAAATTTATAAAACTAACATCTCAAAATTTTCAAGGAACCAAGGGGTGTAACTGTGAAACGAAAACTGCAGAACCAAAACCAACCAACAATGCTAATCAAGTTTCTTGAATTGGGTGGAAGTAGCATCTATGAAGGACAATTGACTTTGTGAATGAAGGCAATCAATTGCTTTAACTTGCTCCTCGATAGGAACCTCCACTCTCACCATGCCAGACCAGGTTCAAAATGGAGAGTCTTCTTTCAGCTCTGAAATGGCCTTTTTGCTCAATATGTTATTTTGTCCTTCTCTGCAACTATTCATTTAAAGGTAGCATCCCTTACACATTGGTCTCTGAACAAACTAAAACATACCAAAATTGAATAGAGTATTAGACTTTAAGACACATAAGAAAATAGAGTCAAGATTTGGCCTTTTATAGTAAGCATTTCACTTACAAAGGTGGTAATCTAATTCAACGGTTCAAGTTACATGTTATATGCAACATGTAGAATAACTTATAGATATGTTGAAATATTGACAAATGATTTTTTTGACGTCTCTTTTTCAAACGGTAAAAAAAATTATGCAACGTCTCTTTATCATTAACCTATAGACTCAAAGAGAGTATACCTATAAGCTCTTCCACCCAATTAACACTTTATCATTTTTCTCTCCGTGGAGATACCTAAATAAAGGTTTAATTAACAATTAGTCATTGTAATTTTAGTAATAATAATCTATGAAGCATGGACACTTCTAGGACTAGATGTGTCCCAGTGTCGGACACGTGTCCGACACCGACACGACACCGATACATAATTCTATTGAATTATGTGATTTTCTCAAATTATTAGCGGCGTCGGAGTATCAATGTCCATGTCGTGTTCGGTGTCTGTGTTCGTATTTGTGCTTCATAGATAATAATATAGTACTACTAGGTTGCTCTACTTAATTGACTGAAACAAATGACATGTTAAAAGGACAATTTTGTCAGATGTTGTGAAGGTGAAATGCCATTCTTGATGTTGCAAATTTCTTTGATAAAATTAGTTTAAAATTAGAATTAACTATAAAAAGAAACTGAAATCAAACAAATACATACATTCTTTGAATAATAAATCTAAAAGTAGTCTCTTCTATAGCACAAGTTAATGTGGGAAACAACTGAAAAAGCAAATGCTTGAAAAGCTAGTATCTGATAGTAATGATCCTTCAATCAGCAAGTTTTATGCAGTTACATATAAGTAAATGTAAGGAATTGTGTAAGAGGAGCAATAGTGGAATAATTGAATAATAGCTGCAACTACTTATAAGTAAATGTGAAGAATCATCTTGGGAGTCTTGATGACCTTCTCTGCCTTCATCATCTTCTTCCAGCAGAAATAATCAATTAACGAACTAATCACAACACAAGTGATGATAAATCATCATCAACATATGGGAACAAGTTGGGCAAGTCAGAAAAAATGTTGCTAATAATGTCAGATTCACCAATTTCCATCCAATGTTGTTGTGCCTCGCAATTGTCGCGACATTGTGTGGCTGAATTCAGGAGAATACTCTGGTCATGCTCCGGCATTGAGTGAGTACCTTCTAAGCTAAATTGCGTTTCAAAAGGACTCGTCTTTGATTTTTTCATCCTACCTTTTGTCTTTTCGGTTGAGCTCTTTAAATGATTTCTATACTTCTGCAAAACAACATTGCAGTTACAATGTTGATAATAATACTCCATAATTTTCAGTTTAATATCACACAACACAAGTATCCATTCTAAAAAAAACACAAGCTGTTCATCGAAACATAATGTGCTCAGTGCTAAAAGGGATATATAGAAAGCTAATGAAGAATTACTTATATTCTATTCTAGCCATAAAACAAAAAACAAGCTGTAAGAGCAGAAACAAAAAGCCCTGGAAAAAGAATTTGGAATTACATGTCATGCACAAGCTATTAAAGAAATAGGATAATCAACACTGCCCTATAAGTAGCTGAAGCTACTCTCAATTATAACAGTTTTAAGTTTTATCAGTTTATCTATTCTCTATAATTCAATCATCGTATCACAGAACAAAGAATGGTATTCTAAAGACTTCTGCATACCGTACTGGCTATCTGCCACGACAGCAGAATTCACTACTTTACAACTTCAATAGATTTTATAACAACATAAGCAACTAGACTTAGGTACAATATATCAAATTTACATAATCAACAAAATATTACAAAAACAAACCTGTAAATGGCTAGACACATGTTCTTTTGTCATATCGGGAACATTCATGATTTTCTGAATCTTTTTTGGCGTTGCCTCTGAAAAATAAGAGAAAAACATGCACATAAGTTGAGTTGTTGAAGAATACAACAAAGCATATTAAAGAACGTAATTAAGAAAGAAGCATACTATCAAGGCCTAGTTGATTGACTGCACATAGAAACTGCTGATGCAGTTTTGGCGACCAAGACAAACGGGCCTTCTTTGCATGTGTTTCTTTTGAGGCATTAGCATCTTCACTACCCCGTTTTCTATTTTCTTGAACCACCGAGCTTCCAACAATTTCATATTCTTTATTTTCAGTGAAACCTTTTCTTACAACATGTTGCCACATGATCTTGACCACTTCTTCAACCAAAGGCTTAGTCCAATATGTGCAAGCCCCACATTCAATAGACTTCATAACAGAACTTTTTGTGGAATCAACACCCATCACTACAAAAAAGAAATAATCATGTCAATTCATACTTCTTAAGTACATATATATGAATGAATCATGTGAATAAATTCTTACTAATGACAGGAATGTTGAGTTGTAGGGTAACACTTTGGACAAAGGCATAGGCATCCATGTTTGGCATATGAGGATCAATCAACATTACATCGAAACAGTCCTTTCTTTCCAATACGTTGAAGGCATCAGAAGCCACGCTACATTTGGTAACTGAAACAAACAATAAAAAAATAAAGAAACATGAAAACATATAAAAGTAAGAATTTTTACGAAAAAAGATGAATACTTTGAAGAAGGTGTGATTCAGTAACTAACCTTGATAATTGCATCGATTACACATCTCCTCAATGGAATTAAGGAGAGTGATGTCATGGTCAATTGCAAGGACCTTGAGACCTTGTGGGAATGATGGTTTGTCAATGAAAAGGGTCATTGCAATTTTGACACTGAAAAAATCCTGTAAAAAAATATAAAATTGATATTGAAAATCTTTCTTGATTAAAAACAATCAACCTTTCTTGAATTGAAATAATAATGCAAAGAGAAAAGGTGTATACGTTACCAAGAGTGTGGTGTTGAAGGGAATGAACAAATTTTCTTCTTCTTGGAGAATGAATGTGCTCTGAACAAGAAAGTGATCGATGAAATTTAGGGTTCCCTTCAAGAATAGTATGAGTGAGTGAGTGATATAAAATTTAGGGTTTTGATATCAAAGGTAATATTATAAACCTTGTGGATCAAGTAATTGATATATACGCGCTCGCTAGCGGGAAGCGACAAATTGAAGAGGTGCGAGCGAGTATATGTGGTATTTCTCGTGTGCGTGAGTTAAGGGAACATACAGATTAGGTGTCAAGAATTTTAATCACATTGATTTTTATTTTTTTTCTTACTCTTTTGTTCAATTTTTTTTTATTTTGGTCCCCTAACTTTTAAATATGTTATTTTGGTCTCTCAATTTTTCTAATTGTTAAAATTGAATTCAACATTTCAATTGACAATGATTTGGCACAATTTTAAATGACGTGACATTGAACTTAATACATACATAAAAGTCCATTTTAAACTTCAACTTTTATTACCTGTAGTTTTTATATTCAATAATTAATTGAAAATTCCAATTAAAATACTTTGCACTGTGATTCTAAAAAAAGAAGCTAAAAACTATGAGCCCTAACTTTTAATCTCTATCAACATCTGCGATTCAGCAATAAGCTCATCTGCAAAAGGAAAAGGGGTCGACAAACGTAGCAGACTTCAAAACCAAATATATCCATTTGTATTGTTGTGGACGAAACATGATGACAAAGTTGTTACGGGGTATGAACTTTTATTTTCATGTTCTTTTATGCTTGTTCAGAGAGCTTTAGTTCATCTTCCATGATTGGGTTTTTCTTAAATTGTTGTACTTGAATTTAGGTCTTTTATGAATTGAAAAGAATTAATGGTCGTGATGATGATTGAGAACATGGATGAAGCGATAAAATTGGGAAGAAAATGGGATGACATGATGAAATTGGGGATTCTTTCTTTTAGGGTTCCCTTGAATTCAATCTGAAAAAAAAATTGGGAAATACCAATATCAATTTTATACACTTTGTAAAATTAATTAATAATAATAGATAAATAACATGTCAGAATATAAAAATAGTTATTTAAATTTAATATATGCGTGTACTAAGTTCAATGTCACGTTTAAAATTGTGCCACATCAGCGACAATTGAAATGTTGGATTCAATTTTAAAATTTAGAAAAATTGAGGGACCAAAATTACGGATTTAAAAATTAGGGGACCAAAGTCCTGAAATTGAACAAATGGGGGAACCAAAACAGCAATTAAGCCTTTTTTTTTAAACATAATCACACATTAAATTTTCATCATTCAATCCAATTATTAATTTTATTTTACATTTTTTTAAAACAAGAGGGTCAAAGCCAAAAGAAAAAAAAAAACTGAACTAATCTGAGTAGGATATTCCTCGTAAACAATCAAAGAAAAACCTTCATCCCAAAGAAAATTAGCTAATTCGTCTGCACAACAATTTTTCTTTCTGTAAGAATGACGAATTCGAACATCCTAATCCCACGACAATTGTCGTATGATGTTTTGATTTAAACTCCCACCTACCATAGTCCCTCATTTACTAGCTGAAAACGTAGTAACCACCACTCGTGAATTCACATGATATCTTCCCTATTAATTTTGGCACTAGTCTGATAACAATTAACGTCCCTATTAATTTTTTTTGATAGAGTTAATAATAATTTAGTTATTTTAATTTTGATATACTATTGATGAAAAATTATTACACCGTCAACAAATCAGAATACGTATCTGTGTGACTTTTTTTTTTGGTTACCTATATGTGTGACTTTAAAATTATAATAATGATTAAATTTAAACATTGTTTTTTAATTTTAAAGGAAAGTTAAACATTGTTAATAACTGATTGATTGACGGTGTAAAAAAAAAATTAGATCAACAATGTATATAAATTAGACTTTAAACGTTTTACATGCCCCAACCTTCTCGTTAACAAGGGTCGTGTTTTTTTCCGTATATATAAATAGACCATGGTTACTTCCCTAAAAGAAAAACAGACGATAGTTACTATTCAGTAGGACCAATTTCGAGCTTATAGTGGATAATATATTATCTATAAGTTTACATGATCCAAATAAACATGTTTAATAATATAAAAAACATCACGAGCATATAGTATGTTTTTTTTTGACAAGAGCATATAGTATGTTTTTATTATATTATTATTATAACTTTTTTATAAGCTAGTTCAACTAACGTTTCAGCTTATAATTTAAAATATTTTTATGTTAATTTCACCTTCATGATCTTAAATGAAAAAATATATTAACTAAAAATATATTAGCTAAAAATATTTTTTTATATAAATTTGCATTTATCAGCTAGTTTAATTGTTAATTTTACTAAACACTATAAATTTTGTAACACTTTAAGTACTAACAATTATAATTTCATTGATACTTTCTATCAAACAGAGTTTTAATTGTTACATAACTTCTTTTTGAAAGGAGTTGTTAGTTTTGAATCCTTGTAATTTACTTAGATTGTGTTTCAAACGGGTCAAGCTCAATCCATTGAGGGAATGATCTCTAAGAACATGTTATGGAGACGCTCTACAGAGGCACACTCAAGCGAGTTCAGAGATGCAATTAAGAGCGCATGATTATTATCACACCGTGAGCTGAGCCGTCAACAATTGTCGATGGAGGCATATGTCCAAATAGGGTGTCTATCTGAGAAACATTCACTACAAATTTTACATCAAAGGACGAATGAGTTCGAGAAGAAGCAAAGAAGCTAGGATTAATTGTTGTTATTGGAAGATAAGATAATGGATGTAATGGCAGAAAAACGGTGGTTGCAATGATATGTGAAAGATGAGGTTTCTATCAAGTATAAGAAGTTGTCCAAACGTAAAATATATAGTTTGGTGAAATGTGAGTGTTTGTTTCAATTGAGAGGTTATTTGTTGAGTGTTGGTAATTGAAGCCTCAAAGTTGGAGACGAAAAACACAATCATGAGATGGTTGAAGTGTTGCACAGACATAAAATTGTTGGACGACTAAAACTGAAAGAGAATTGGCTTCTTCATGAGTTGACAAACTCAATGGTTATTCCAAGAAATATTATAAACCACTTTAAAAAAAATAAAAATGGTTGAAATGCAACTACTATTAAGGATATTTACAATGCATGTCACAACTATATACAACTTATTAGGGTTCAATATTAGAAATGCAACATCTTATAAAATTCTTGATGATAAGTATGTGTTTTAATATAGGAAGTATCTTGATTCGGATGATGTTTATGGACTCATCCAAATTCCATCAAAGAAAACAAAATACGATAGAAAGACCAATATTTTAATTCAAAACCTTTGCAAATACTTAACTTGATCTGGTAGAGTAATTCCTCGCATATATAATGCAATGTCTTAATTAGATTCAATTTTATTTAATATAAATTCTTAGTCATCAAAATTAAAATTTTAGAGTAGGACGGTTTTGTACACAAGTAATTAAATAATAACAAATAGTAGTATATTTTAAATTAAATTGTAATAAAAAATTAGTGTCCCAACGGTGCAAGTAAAGCTGTTGGTAATCTAAAAATCCAACTTCTTTTGACCCCTTCATCTTCTTCTCTTCTTCTAAGTTCTAACTTCATCTCCCTTTTTCAATTCCCACACTCATCAAACCGAATTCAATTCAAAATCACACCCCCTTTTCTCTATCCCCACCCCCTCCATGGCACAAGAACCACCGCCATTACAGATCCACTCCAACAACAACAATATGGTTCACCCAGTTTCACTCCCAGTTCATCACAACCATGCTAGAGAAGTGAAACATTACAAGAAATGGTTCC
This sequence comes from Medicago ruthenica, assembly GCA_018208015.1. Classification (NCBI taxonomy): domain Eukaryota; kingdom Viridiplantae; phylum Streptophyta; class Magnoliopsida; order Fabales; family Fabaceae; genus Medicago; species Medicago ruthenica. The sequence continues at coordinate 807,156 of CM031374.1, read as the reverse complement.
CTTGGCTGATACCGTTTTTTGTTGTTGCTAATGTCGTGGTTTTTGTTATCACTATGTATGTTAATAATTGTCCCAGAAATTCTGTTTCTTGTATTGCGAGGTTTCTGAATCGTTTCGCTTTTCAGCCTCTTAAGGAAAATCCTCTTCTTGGTCCTTCTTCTTTGACGTTAGTGCTTTTTCTTTGCCTAATTTTCTTTTTTGTTTTGTTTTTGTGTTTTTATGATAGCTTGTATTGAAATTCATTGAAATTAAGTTTTTTTTAGTAAATTATTAGTGAATTGGGTTGGGTTTAGTAAAAGGGGTTAATGTTTGTTAGTTCAATTCCTAATGTCGATAACGATAGGTTGAACACATTCACCTGGAACGAGTTTCAGGTAGTGTTTGTCACTTTATCTTCAGACAATAAATAAGGGGGTTAGTCAACATGGTGGACTATTGTTTGAATTCACACTTGTTTCATACTCCCTCCGTCCCAAATTGTATGTCGTTTTGGAAAAAAAAATTTGTCTCAAATTATATGTCGTTTTACAATACCAATGAAACATTAATGTTACTTTTCCTATTATATCCTTAACTATTTATTACTCTCTCTTCTTTCAATTCTTTAATTTATCTTTCCCATACCATTTATTAAGGACAATTTTGTAAAACAACTCATAATATCTCTTTCCCACACAAAATTAATTATATTTCTTAATACGTGTGAAATGCTCAAAACGTCATTACAATTTGGGACGGAGGGAGTATTGTTGTAAATTTGCTGAGTAATGATGATGACTGAATGGAGAGAGAGAGAGAGAGAGAGAGAGAGAGAGAGAGAGAGAGAGAGAGAGATAAAGAGAATTAGAAAGGTTTCTTGGTGAGGTAGATGAAAGGGATGATGTAGAACGACGTGGGGTATCTGCAAGGATTCCAACACTCACATGCCAATTAGTGGAAACCAACCTTGCAGTTGTGTGAGTTTCGCGTGGTGTTTATCAAGACAACAAATAAGGGGGTTAGTCTCTGAAACATGGTGGACCGTTGTTTGAATTCACACTATTGTTTTGAAATGTAGTAAATGTGCTGATGAATGGTGATGACTGCATGGAGAGAGAGAGAGAGAGAGAAAGAGAATCAGAAAGGTGTCTTGGTGAAGTAGTGAAAGGTGACAGTGGAGGGCATCGAGGGTACCTGCAAGGATTCTGACACTTAAGAGACTAATTAGTGGAAAGAATAGTTGTGGAATGAAATTTGAAAAGTATACATGAACTTTGAGTACACATCATTTTGTATTGTAGTTTTGGTCGAATACTTTTGGCTGGAAATGTAGTTACCGCTTCATATATTGAGTAATTGAGCATCATTAGGTGCGGTGTGGATTGTGCGTGACTGTTGATCATGATCAATGGGCTTGTTGGTGATTTGTGTGCTTCATTTAGGTTAACACAGAAGTAGCTCATCGTTTGAGCCGTGCTCTTGTGTTGGGTTTCTAGGTTCAGTCCAAAATAGGCTTGAATCCCCACTGTCAGGACCAGAGATGCCCAACCCAGTCTGACCCAATATGAGTTAGGTTTGAGTTTGACCATGTCCCACAATGAGTCAATCTCAAGTTTGACCAGATCCCACAGTAAAATAGGGATAAAGTGACTCATTTTATGACCTGACCTGATACATTATATATTACAAATTATTGTTAAATATAGGCTACAGTGGCGTTATAGCATTGTAGCGCAGCGGAAATTGAACAAACCACTATTTCTTGCGGTCCACTATGGACAACTCTAGTTTTACTGCATGTAATATACTACTGGTCCATGTTATGATGTTGGAATTATTTCCATAGTTCCTGTTCTGTAGACTAAAATATTAGGAGGACTAATTAGAGCATAGACCAACATTATAGATATAAAAAGCAAAGCAATAAGGAACATCAGCAAATTAAGGACTAATTCTCGCATAGACCAATATTAGGGAGACTAAAACCAATAAAACTAGTGACAAAAGCTAATTTTCCTATATTTTGAGGACTAAGAGGCGCAATATTATTTTTTCAAGGATTATAAGTGGAAAAGATGCTTATTTGTGGATGAAAAAATATTTTAAATTTATGGATATTTTTTTTTATGAATGCATTTTAATATCTGATAGAAATTTCAAATTGATTGTTAATAACTGGTGATTTGCTATGTTGCTTAGGCTACAGAAGATGGGGGCTCTTGATGTGGACAGAGTGGTTCACAGGCACCAAGGTTGGCGTCTCATCACTTGTATGTGGCTACATGGTGGAGTTTTTCATCTATTAGCAAATATGTTGGGCATTCTTTTCATTGGAATTCGGCTTGAGCAAGAATTTGGGTTTGGTATGTGTTATTCTGCATTAGTCTTTAGTAGTAGGATTAAATATATTTTTATGATTCAATAAGTATGTTTTTAGTCCCTGTTAGTATATCAAATTTTGGTCTTAGTCTATAAATTTGAGTTTTGCTTTTTTGTCCTTGTTTGTGAAAAGTGAGCAATTCTGGTTCCTACCATTATGATAGATCCATTAAGTGCTGACCTTTCAAATGGATTCCTGACTCAAAGTTGGGTGACATGTCAGCGTTTAAGAAATCTATGGATGATAACAGGACCAAAATTGCTTGGAATATTATTAGGGAGTAAAAACAAATTTAAGTCCTATTATGGATAACAATAACATGTTGTAGTGGCATGTTAGTTTTTAGTATTTCTACCAAATATTCTTTTATTCTGTATTAGTCTAATCTCTGTGCTTATAATATGAATTTGAGGAGTAAAATATAGATTAATAAAACTAACAAGGAAACAAGTAATTAGGCCTGTATTCTGAAAAAATTGTCCTAATAATAGACTACCAGTAAATAGTAATTTATCGTTGGTGAAAGGTTAAGAGATGGTATTGGTAACCTCCAAAGTATTGACATGCAACAACCTCTAAATTAACAATAAAACATATCTGTTATATCTTTGACAGAGGTATCTGGTAAATAGATCGACATGACACCAAAATTAATTCCTTTTGGTTTATCTTTGACAGAGGTGTGATTTTCTTAAGTTTCTCATTACTAACTTATATATAGTTTTGCTGCAGTGCTTATTGGACTGCTATTTGTTATATCTGGATTCGGAGGCAGTTTGCTTTCTGCTCTTTTCATTCAGTCAAACATTTCTGTCGGTGCTTCTGGTGCGCTCTTTGGGTTGCTAGGAGCAATGCTATCAGAACTCATCACTAATTGGTCTATGTATGACAACAAGGTGCATATTAAATTTCTTAATTTCTACTCTTGAGTGTCGTAAAAGTCAAGATTGTGCACTTAAAAGAAAACCACTGATGAACAAAATTTTGTTTTCATGTTCAGATTGCAGCACTTTTCACACTTGTGATCATCATTGTTGTCAACCTCGCAATCGGGATTCTTCCTCATGTGGACAACTTTGCTCATATTGGAGGCTTTCTTACAGGATTTCTTCTCGGATTTGTGTTTTTGATACGACCTCAGTTTGGATGGGTAAACCAACGATATGCTCGTGTAGAGTATTCTCCAACACGTGCTAAGCCTAAATTCAAGAAATATCAGTGCATATTATGGGTCCTCTCCTTGATCATTCTAATTGTTGGGTAAGATCTGAACTGAAGTCTCTTATTTTTGAGATCAAGTGTATGTAATGGGAGACTTGAGCATGATTAACCTTATTCACAAATAGCATGAGACCTGAGCTTTCCATCTTTGTCGAGTAGTTGGGGGTAGATTGCAGTATTAGTTTACGTCAAACAGTTGCAAGTTTTACGATTAAGCTTCTACTAAATTAAAAGAAAAACACATTGTAGCATGAGAAACAAATTATTTGCGTTAAGCAGAATATCAAATCCATCAAAATCTTCTGTTACATTTATTGGATATTAAAACTGTGTTTCATGATCTTAATTACGTAATAATGGTTTTACAGTTATTTTTGAAATAATTACTATTGATATTGTTAATATGATAAGTATTTATATACTATATAGCAGAGATGAAGTGATAAAACAAAGAGGAACTAATAACTAATAATTGATCACATAATGTTATTTCATTATCTTGTAAAGCTTAGTTGCTTTCTTAATTTTTTCAATGCATATGGTATGAGTCAGTGTATCTGATGCGAGTCGGTGTATATGATGTTGCAAGACAGTACTAACGTTGCTCTCTAAATTTTCACTGAACAGAGCACCGGTCATAAATAATGTAAAATGAAAAATCTTGATCTAACTCTTGAAGTTGCTAGCAGATTGTTGTAGATTTCTTTTTAATAAATATATTAGAATTTCTCAACTAAAGGAGCTACCAAAATTTGATACGGTAGTATGAATACCAATGTAGCACTAACACTTCGGAATGAATGCATTTCTGGTGTCTAACACCGACACATGAGGTTACATTTTATCACTTTCATTTTCTTAAAATTATTATTGATGTCTACATGTCACTGTCAGAGTCGTGTCCTGTGTATGTGTATGTGCTTTATAGCTGAATGATGTCATATGTTTATATCTGTTAACTTATCTAAATATCGCAGGCTTTCTATTGGACTTGTTGCACTCCTCCGGGATGTTGATGTAAATGATCACTGCTCTTGGTGCCATTATCTGTCTTGCGTTCCAACTTCAAAATGGAACTGCCATACAGAGGCAGCATATTGTTTGGTAAGCATTTTAGCTGAAATCCTCCTTATCTGAAAAATATTATCAGATCCTATGAACGAACTTATTTATAAGCCCTTTTCAAGTATTGTTACTTTGTATAGTTTGAAAAATATTCCTCATTTAACACTTACGGAGCATTTGTCTCAAGGCTTATGATTATGTTTCTGCAAATGATAGTCCTAACACTATAATTACCAGGAAAAGTGGAAAACTATTCCCAACAAAGATATTTGGTACATACTTATCATTCCTAGGAATGTTTTTACAAATTTGAGTTGACAGAAAGAGATAGAATTTGGTGAAATTGAGAAGTTATGTTTATAATTTAGAAGAATTAAACATATATTCTCTTTCCATAGGAATGTAAGATTCCAACACCTTGACACAGGAATCAAAAGTGAAAAAATGTGTAATCTAGATTCTTAGCAATAAATTAATAATACCAATATAATGTGGTTGTATATTTGTTCTTTTTTGTTTTGGTCTGGATATTCATTGTTTTGAATTAATACCATAAAATGCAGTCAAACCAGCTTGGCAGCCAGCTGAATGTAACATGCTCAAGCAATGGTAAATCCAGTACATACTTAATGCAAGATCCAACTAGTTCCCAGATCCAGCAATTGTGTACTCAGCTTTGTAATTGAGTTTTGACCAAAAGGGATATTAACCATTGGACGACAATGATCAGTTGTTGATATTAAGGTTTCAGGCTCTCATGAAGCACTATAGTTCTATACTTCTATTATATAGTCTATACCTTTCGGTTTTTTCAGGATGCCAGATTTTTTTTTTGCAAAAGGATTATTTTTGCCTTAACAGATTTGTTTATTTTGTGTATATAGTACTTTGACTGATACCTATTTTGCGCCAGGATCGAAATTATACTTACAAATTATTTGTATCATAAAAAAGATAAAAAAATGTGTCCTAATTCCTTTGATGTGAATACACTTAACTGGGTTTTGATTCCTGTGTTTAAGTTATTCAATGTTGGAAACTTGGAATGGTTTATTTTTTTTAGTATTAACACCTCTTGATCTCAAGGAAAAAGGGTTCTGGTAATTCGAAGTTTGTCTTTGGTGAACTTATTAACCACTTGAGTCCAATTGTTTGGTTAACTAGTCGAGTAAATCACTAACTTATTTCTTGAATTTTGTTGAACACCCTTTTTCTCCATGTCAAAAAATTCTTTAAAAGTTAAAAGAAAATAAGAAATTTTAAATAAATTACATGGTTAAAAGCATTACGAAGTTTTTTCAACCCAATTTCAAATATATGTAAAGAAAATTTAGTAATAATTGGATGTAACGATCAATTATCCATGGAAGAAGATCTCTATGACGTTTTGGCATGGTCACATGCTCCTCATGCTAGAACATGCAACGTAGTGTTGCATGAGTGAGAAATTGAGATCAAAGTATATAAGAGAATAGACAACATTTACACAGATGCTCACACATATCATACCGATCACGTCACATCATTTTAATAAGTCTAAGGCTTCTACTAAACACATGATAAGCTATAATCACTTTGTCCATATGTCATCCAACAACTAGCTTTGTAAGGTTGGCCAGGAGCGGTGGCGATCTTAAGAGGCTGACTACATTGTACTTTAACGACTACGGACACTCTCGCCAGACTCATCCTCATCACATGTCATCTTAGTCAAAGTACCATCACATGCTTCAAAAACCTTGTATGATCAAACCTCGTTTTAAGGATTTGGGTCCCACTTCATGACGTGAGGATGTGTATATTAACAATGAGTTCCTTTTAATTAGAAGATTATGTATTATGAAGAAAAATGAATTCTCCACAACACTCTTATCTCAAAGTCCTCTATATGACGATCAACTATTCATAACAAAATATCAATAATAATAACACGAACAACACATTATTACAACAATGATAGCTTGGTACTTCGAGCTACCCGAACATGCTTCTAATCACCCTTAATTGCATCACCATATAGAAATGTTGATAAGAGATGTTATAATTCTTCCCCTTGAAAGAATTTGGTCCTTCCAATTTTGGATGGTTCTAAACAAGGTCTACCTACCAAATTTTGTCATCTTTCTTCCGGAAATGCTTACTAAGGTCTTACACTAAGCATCAACTTACAAGTCTTTTAGGGATAACCCATTCCAATTCAATTATTAATAAAACATTGTAAAAAAATAAAACATTATGCAAGCTCAGTGCAAGAAAATGGTATATGAACACCAAATGGGACACTTACACCATATTTGTATGTACTTCACTTTATATTTTTTTATAATTTTTTTCTCGTTACATTATTCACGTTGTCTTGTATATTTTGGTTGTCACATACGATTGTTGCAAAACGGTTGTTCAAGTAACATGCATGTTTCATATAAATACAAGGCGGAAGACCAAATAATTTTTTTTCGATAAACAAATGTTATTTGTTTGTATAATTTAAAAAAAGAGAGGGAAGTATTAACCCCGTAAGCATATAACCATAGTTTTAAAAACCGGACCGGCCGGTTGGACCGATCCGAGGGAACATGTGGGGTGTTCGGTTTGAGTTGCATGACAAATCGGTCATGCATTTAAACCGACACGAATCGCAACGACTTAGTTAAAACCGGTGAAAACCTGATGAACCGACAGTTTAGACAAACCGGTCCGGTTTGAAGCAAGAACTTATTTTAATTAAATTATGCTGTAAAAAAATAGCGCTGGGTGGGAGTTGAACTCATGATCCACCTATTAAAGAAAACTCTCCCAACCGCTGAAACGCTACTTGTTGTTCTCTTTTCAAAATTACCCTTAGCTTTCATACAAATAGCACATATAACAAATAGATAAGAATAAATTTAAATATTTAAAAAAAATGTACCAAACACGATATGAATATATATATGTCCAGTTTTTTTTTTTTTTTATCATTTAAAAAGTGTAACAAACTAGATGAGTATATTTATATTTACTTTTTTATTATCTCAATTATACCCTTAAACAACTTTTCTATAATAAAGGTTGTTGTTGATGTCATTAAAAAAATAAGAATTAAATTATATTTTTTTATTATATTGTTGGTGTCATTGAAATAGATAACCATGGTTAATTTGATTTGTTATAATTTGAAAGCAACAAATGTTTATATTTTTAGTTTTAATCAAAATCAAAATTTCATAAAAAAAAAAAAAACAACGTTCATAATTTTGAAATGTTATAAAGCAAATACCATTCAATTTTCTTTTACTTTTTTTTTTTGACAAAAATACCTCACAATATCAACGTATATAATCTTTGTAAAAAACATAAGCATATATAATTATCAATCTCAAATATTTTATTTAAAGCTCATAATAATTAGTCTATGAAATTATGTTTGTTGGATATTTATTTTTATTCTATAGGTGTCATTATTTTAGTTTTTGGAGTGACCGAGTCACCAGTTCAATCCGATTCAATCTGATTAAATACCTATACAAATTTAATCTAAATACCGGGTTATCTAATCGAGTCATCCAGTTTGATCTGATTCAGTCATGTGGTTCAACCAGTAATCTGATGGTTCTACCATCAACTGAGTGACACAGTACCTCTGCCGAATCGATGACCGAACCGAATTTTAAAAATATGCATAGAACTACACCTTTATGATCTAAAGCCCAAATAATTAGTTTTTACCACTTGTATTTTCTTTCTCGACAATGTAATTCTTTATTTTTCATTGTATTTTTAATTATCATCTACTACTATTTTTATATAGCTTACCATCACAAACTTATTATTATTATTATTTCAATTTATTATTTATAAATATAATAGTAAGTGTAAAGCTTTATTAATTTATCCGATCATATCAATTTATCTGATCTGAGTCTATCATAACGAGGGTTTATCCTACCTTCACTCATCGCTCCAATGAACCTCTGAAACCTTCTTCGATGGCCGTTCGAGCAGTTAACACCTACTCCTTCCTCCGCCCTTCCTCCGTCCCCCGCTTCTTCTCACCACACCGCCCTCTCCGCTTCCATCTTCATCCCTCCTCCTGCTATGTCTTCAATACTCAAACGCGCTCCATTAAAAGCCTCTTCGAAGCCGTTATGGAAGAACTTCGAGCCAAACGTAAACTCCGCAACATAATCGTTTCCGTTAAAGCTTCTTCAAAGTACGTTTCTCTTTCCATTTCCATCACAAAAACTACTGAGGCAATGTTTGGATAAATAATTTATTTGCAGCTTGTATGTAGGATACACGTTTATCATGATAAGTGCTTGTGTATGAAACACATACGCTCCTCAGATTAAGTGTGTGTGTCCCGGTGTTTGGATAAGCGTCGGTTTAGGATTTGAGAGTTTATATCTTTTGTTTAATTATAGTTTAGAGCTTGTAAATTTTAACCGTGCAATGCAATTTCTAGCACATGCTTTGTGGAATTGCCGTTTGTTTGTGTTTTGCAAGTCTTAAGAACTTGACTGGACAATTCACATAGAGGACGTTTGGATAAATAGATTAATTAATGACTTTTTTGAGAGTCCTTACATTGGATAATGATTATGGACATGGTCTGATATAGAACTTAATTAAGTGCTTATAGTATAAGCACTTATCATATAACTGTTTATGCATAAGCTATATCTATAACAAGATAAGGTAAAGTAATTTTGTTTTCATATAAGCTGTATTCATAAGCTATTATGGACAAACTTGTGAAAATAAGCTGAAAATAGTTTGTGGACATGTCATAAGATGTTATCTAAGTACTCCTAAATAGTCTCACAAATGTTTACACTTGTTGATATGCTCAAATAAGGCAATCCAAACAGGCTTTTTAAGTGGTTAGCTTATCTGATATTTATTTATCATATAATAACAAGGGCTTTCTTTTAAATAGAAAATGAGGTTAAGTTTTATATAAGTCATGTAAAAGCACACACTGCATTTATAAGCTATAAGGCACTCACTATCACAAAGGCACCGACGCGTAGACACATTGATAATCTGAAAAAAATAGTAGTGATTGAATGTAACTACATGTGTCAGTGTTGTGTTGGTGTTGGACACTGGACACACTTTCAATCTCTAGTGTTGGTGGTGCATAATTTATGAGTAATTGTGCATAACTTAAGAAATAAATCCGCTCCTAAATATTTGACCCTTTTGAGAAAAACACGAGGATTAAGAAAAATAATTGTTGTATTAATTTTGTTGACAATTTCTTTTGTTTTACAAGTTTACCCTTTAGGAGAGATAATAAGTTAATGTTTTCACAGAGTATTTATTACATATTGTAGAAAAATATGTAACATAAATAGGGATATATTGGTAAAGAAATAATTAATGTACTTGAAATTTGAAAAGGGTCTTATAAAAAGGAACAAAGAAAAAACTCAAAAGGGTATTATATTTAGAGACGGAGGTAGTATAATTATATTTATTAGTTGTTCAAAACAATGTGCTCATGTCATAGATTTAATTGCAGCAAAGGTTTTGAAGGTATTCGTTACAGCATTGTGACTGTAATTGGGGATGTATTTGTCTGCAATATTGCACTATACACGAATACTATTTTCTATGCGATCTTAAAGATAGAATACAGAAATACTGAAACACTGTCAAAACAGGTTATCCGGAGGAAAAAGTCATGATATAAAAAGTTTGAAATGTGCTTTTTACTTTATTTTATTTTATTCTCCTCCTTTTGGTTTTGCTGTTTTAACAACCAGAGAAACTATTTTCTGCAATAATGTTTTGGATACCTGCTATGAAAAGGAAGACAAGTAAACTTTTCATACAAGCCTAGATTTGATGTTACCTAGCTTTCCCATTGCTTTGGTTACTATCTTAATTTTATTTGTTGGTCTGACAGCGCGGAACTATTGAATGAAGAGCATGTTGAAGATAGACTTGTGAGCCGTTCATTGCAAAAAGGTTTGCTTTTGGAATTCAAGAAAGATTCTGATAGAATATTGCTAGCAGTTGCTCAAAGACCTGATGGCAAGAAGAACTGGATGGTTTCAGATCAGGTTCTTGTTGAAACAGCATAATGTGGCATGTTTAATAGGTTGCTAGGTGTTTGGGACCTATTGCATTGTTATTAAATGCTAAAAGCTTTTCGATTTTATGTAGTCTGACTGTACCTTATTATTTTGTGCTCAAGAATGGTGTCACTAGTTCCATCAAGCCGCAACAAGTGACATATATTGTTCCTGGTATATCCAATTTTGACCAAGCAGATATCACACATTTTGTTCAGAAAGCTCAGTACAACATGGTAAATTTCACAATCGGAATGTAATAGATATCACAAATTATACCTTTCTCTCTTCTTACTGTAACTAAGTACTGGATGATATGTTGCAGGACCCATCACTAATTGAATTTGCTTGGTTTGAGCTACATGAAAAGAATAAGTCCGTGACAGTTGAAGAGATGGCTGAGGTAATACCAATATGATCTCTGGACTGAATGTCAAAGTATGTTTCTATATCCTTACATGAAATGTCTGTTCTGCAGATAATTTTTGGTCGTGTTGGGCCTCTTGAGAGTTATTCTGCTCATCTCTTGCTATCAAAAGACGAAGTATACTTTACTATACTCGAAACTAAAGGATTGCGTTGCGTTTATGGACCTCGACCAAGTGAGAAGGTAGATGTATTACTTTCAGATGTAGAGTATATTAAAAAAATTTAATGTTTTCAGTACACATCGTAAGATATATATATCTATATATATATATACACACACACGTATATATATTACAGTAATGCCATTTTCTTTGTCAATAAGTTAACAACACCTAATTTTTTTTTATAGGCTCAAATGGCTATGTATATTTTTTTTTTCTTTTGATTTTTTAGAGAGGTTTACAATTTCATGACCCCATTCTAAAATTGAAAAAGCATAGCTCATAAGTCTAATTCACCACTAGACAACTATAGCAGTTAAAGAAATCGGTAGCCACCATCACCAAATGGGTCTTTTACATCTCCCCTACTATCTCATAACCATGTTTCTCTTAGTTTTATATCCTCAAAATGAATAACAGAGTTTGTGTAATAATTTCACTCACAGCCTGAAGGATAAATTTGCCCAAAAAATTTTAAGACAAGTTTCTGGGAAGTGCTACTCTTTCTGTAATTAAAAACATATAAAACATTGTTATTGTGGGATCTTGTCATATGAGTCATAGGTTTCTTTCGCACAGCAGCTAGTTTGGGATTAAATTAGGCTTTGACTTCTATTTGTTGCAAAGTATGTGTTCTTTTAAGGTGGTTTTCCTATAAATATGTTGAAGGATTGGGCAGCCTAGCTACATTGGTGTTTTGTTAAGGAGGATTTTTTATCCTGCAAAGTTTATTTTCAATTCTCTCTGTTATTGTATTAGAAGTTAGAAATAGGGAAAATTGCTTTCAATAGTTAACAAGACGCATTGAAAGGTATATTCATTGCTAGGGCTTTGCTCGTCATTTAAAGTTCTTATCCATGAATGTTTGAATTACATAAGTTACAAGTGTGGTATTTTCATGTATGAGGTTGTCATTTGTTTTGTCTTGCTATTAATTTTAAGAAGTCTAAGCAGAAATGTATTTCCCTTTTAATTTATTTTTAAGGCAGGTTGAGGAGCTTATTCGTAAGAAGGTTGCAAATGAGGCAGCTGAGAAAGAATTTAAGGACTTTATTAAACTGTTAGGCTCTGCAAAATCAATGCCTTTACAAGATAAACCTTCCAAATCTTCATGGAAGCACGAGGACAAAATTTGGAACAGAATTGAGTCACTTGAAGCATATGCTATTGATGCTTGTATAAATGATGAACAAAGGAAAACAGCCGGGATGGTAATATTTTCTCTCATAGTTTGTTTTGATTTTTTGTTGTATTTGGCAATTGACATGTCTCTTTGTGTGTGTAAATTTTAAGAAGCAATAGCAACACAAACACCGGGTCTTATTGCATTAGGGGAGAATCCACAAATTAAATTCTGTAACTTATTTAAGTTGGTCTCCTTGCACTGTATTTATGCTTAGGAATTTGATCAAGTACAAGTGTAGTATAAAAGTTACCCCAATAATGTTCTGTTCTTACAAAAAACACTGCTTTCTAGAATGAGAGAGGCTGATCTTTGTGGATTCAGTTGTCTTTTTGCTAGGAAGTTTAGTAGAAAAATCTTGGAAGTTTAGTTGGAGGGGATTTAAAGGGTCATGTGGGTAGAATGCCTAGAAAGCATGAGGGGCTTACGTTGTTGATTGATCCCTGTAGTCGATTTCATCCTGTTAAAGTTTGGTTGATATTGTAATTATCCATCTCCAGATAGTAGGCAGTTATATGTGTCACCAAAGATTATATTTTTGTTCTTCTAATAAGTTTACCCTCCATGATTCTTGCAGATACTAAAGGAAATGGGTCTGGCAAAAACAAGATCTTCAGCTGTAAATCTCTTGATAGATATTGGGTATTTTCCTGTACATGTCAATCTTGATTTGTTGAAGTTGAGAATTCCCACTGATCACTTGGAAGAGATCACATCAGCTGCTCAAAGTCTTATATCAGACTCATCTGATCCAGACGAGGTAATTTTTATTTGCTTGATTGTCTGACAAGATTGCTTAAAATCATCTAATAGTTCTTATGTCTGGATTCTTTATCATGATATTTTGATATGCATGGACTTGAAATTATTAATTCTTTTGACAGTTTTAATATACCTGTAGTGTGCACTCTCATTCTTCAAAACCTAATATCACTCAGAATATTAGCATACAGTTGATGCATGCTAACTGAATACCTTATCCTGGACAAGGTTATGATGTCATACATTCCTAACAAGAAAATTTGTTAATGAATAACTTTTACAAATACTTTTGTTAACAATCAACTGTTCACTGTTCATTGTCGATATGATTTTAAACTTTATAAGTTGCGTGGTATCTATATTTTAATCTGTTAAATAGGACAAGGAAAGGAAATAAGAGTTGTATTCAAGCGTGGCTGATGGAATAAATGAGTGTTTTGGGTGTCATTTACAATACAAAAGTGCCACTAAGCTTTAGAGATAATTGTATTGTACAACTATATCCCCTAGGATGTGATGTTATTCATGGTTGAATACAAAGCAGCAAAGAGTTAAAATTAAACTAGGCTCAATGTTGTAGATACTGATATGGGAATGTTACAATATATGAGTGGACACAAGACAAAATAGGAAAAAGTTGACGTAATACACTATTATGGATAAAATGGTAGAATCTTACCTTAGGAAGTTTGTTTGTGTGTGGAGAAGACCTATTACTGGCCTAGCAAGGATAGTAGATCAGACGGAGTGTAGTCCAATAGTTTGATTGAAACCTAGAAAAATTATAGCGCAGACCATTAAAAAAATTCAGATTTAAATGATTTGTTACTAGACTGTGTTTGTAATAGGAGACTACTGCATTATTTGATCCACATCTCCAACTTCATATTTGTTATCTACATTTGTTAGTTACTAAGTTGGAAGAGGATATTTTAGGAAATTTAAAGTTGAATGTTCAAAACTGCCATGTGTGAATAACCAAGAGCATGACTATACCAAGCATGAAAATTTTGAAATATCCAGATATCTTGTCTTACATCCTAATGTCCTACTTGAGCACTAAGGTGGTCTTGGAGGAGGAACATGCGGGTTGGAGAGATAAGGAGTAGTGCGTTCAACTCCTTCTCCCACTAACATTCTAAGTATTAATTTCCTATATTTGTCAATTAAAAAATCCTGATATCCTGCCCATTTTTTAGTGTATACATACCAAACCTCTCATAGAAAGCTGGATTAAGCAGATTCTTTGACTAAATACATGGACTGTATGAGTTTTGATTTGCAATATAGCTTTACTCAAACTTTTCATACATTTTGATATTCTCACTTTCTCTTGTAATTGCTTTGAATCTAATAGAAACTGATATAAAAAATATAACTTAATAGTAATATTACAATAGAATCCCAAGAAATTCGAGTCTTGGTTCTCTCCCCTCGAAGAATTCGAGAGCTTGGTCTCTCCCTACCAATCCTTTATCCCAATCCCTGAATGCCGCTTCTTTTTCTCTGCAACTTTATTTATAATACTAACTCCCTATAGCAGCTACATTGTAGTTTAGTAGATAACAATTACTGCACATAACAGCTACAAATTTATAACATTATTAATATTTTTGCAGTTAGATAATTATTGCGTTTCACTTGTTTAGAGTAACAGGAAGAACCTCACTAACCTGAAGGTCTATGCCATTGATGTTGATGAAGCTGATGAGGTGATGCATCAATCATTTTCTTAGTTGTAATGAGATTTTTGCAAGTGTTGCTCCATTTATATTTTAAGGACCCTAACATTTTATTAACCAACAAATAATATATAGCTTGACGATGCTCTGAGTGCAACAAAGTTACAAGATGGTCGGATTAACATTTGGATACATGTTGCAGACGCAACTAGATATGTTCAACCTGGAAGCATTGTGGATAGGTATGTGGTTGACGTTCAAAGACAGATTTTATTAAATGTTTGATGTCATGTTCTTCCTTGATGTTCTTAATGGAACACAGGGAGGCTATGAAAAGAGGAACTTCTGTTTTCTTGCCCACTGCTACATATTCTATGTTTCCGGAAAATCTTGCCATGGGAGCTATGAGTTTGAGACAAGGGGAGGTTTGTAATGCTGTTACTGTATCAGTCGTGCTGCATGACGATGGCAGGTAAACTTAGATTTGTTGAGAGCATGCAGTGTTAAAAATTTATCCAATAACACATTGGCAATATAACATCAAAATCCACCTCACCGTGTTATGTTGCTTATATTAACTCATTTTAATTTGAAGGAGAGAAAAGATGGAAAATTTGGGGGGGGTTGGGTAGCTCAACTGGTTTGAGCTAAGGGATAAGGAGTTGGAGGTCCTGGGTTCAAACCCAGACGAAGGAGAAAAAACTAATCTAACAACTAATCACTAACACTTGCCATTCAAAAACAAAAAGAAGAGAAAAGATGGAAAATCTGAATATTATTTTTGATGTTCCAACTTCCAAAAAAGTACCGACATCAGTTACACCCTTTTAATGTAAGTAAATCCTAAAATAGCTATTCTAGAATTAAGGGAAATCTGAAAAGAATGGAAATAAATCCTATTATAAAAGCGAACACCTTTTTTTTTTTATTAAGCTATTTGTTGTTTCATCAATAAAAAACCATAGGACACGGGCTTCGTTTACTATAAGCCCAATATACCATAAAATCCTAAATTCTATCTCTATGTTGAATTGACCTAGTAAAACCTAATCCCAAACCCAGCTGCCACATATATCATACTCCCATCTATCGTTTTCATCGTCTACCTTTTCTCCCATCTTTTTTATTTTTCTTCTCTTGCATCTCAAAGACTCAATGAATTGCTTACCTTTCTTTTTTGTATTGATCTATGCTAATCTGTTTTAAACTTTTTGGTTTCTTTTTCAACCTGCATTTTTGACTAATCCGACTCCTTGGCTTTCCGTGTTAGACCAACAGAATGTGCATCAACCACCTCTCTCCTGTCCCCCATCCACTCACCATACCCCCACCCCCAGACCGACAACCCGCTGGTTTTGTGCATCTTCTGTCCGTTTTTTAACAGAGCGGTTAAATTGTTGTTTTGTTCCGGATCGGATAGGTGCCCGGGTCCTGGTTGAACTGTTCGGTCTGGTTTTAATTACTCCCTCTGGTGCTTTTTATAAGAGACAAATGAGTCAACAAAAATTGATGTATCTGGTTCTTAATATAGACTAAATACATCAACTTTTGTCGATCCATTTGTCTCTTATAAAATGGACTCGAGGGAGTACATTGATGTGGAAGCACCAGAATCCAAGATCCGAGACCAAAGCGGAAGAGTAACAGAAAATAAATACAAGGAAAGTAGGAAATATTGAAACTTTGAAAGTCACCACAATAATAACATCTATGATTATTATTTTTAGGGGTGGCCTTCTATTAATAATATTCTTTGTGCATTTAACAGCATTGCGGAATGTTCAGTGTTCAACTCAATGATTAAACCAACATACATGTTAACATATGAGAGCGCATCAGAGCTACTCAATTTGAACCTTGAGGAGGAAGTTGAACTGAGAATTTTGTCCGAGGCTGCAAATCTTCGGTTAAATTGGCGCCGCCAGCAGGTAGATTTTAGTTTCTTTGTTTTCTTCGTGATTATAATATTTAAACATTCTTAGGGTTTTTCTTTATCCCTTTTGATAAAAGATGTGCTTCTTAATCACATTTGAGAAGGTTTGCTGTTTTCATAACTGCCCAAATAAAGCATCTCCTGAAACCTGTTACTTAAATCATCCAACAAGAATATTATTTAATTTTTCTGGGATTCCAGGAGCTTTGGTCTATCCCGGATCTTAAAATTTTATTACTCTTGGATAAGTGATGAAAAATTGCATTTGTATTTTATATTTTTATATGTTATTAAACAAAGCAATCACAATATTGTAAACTGACAGGATGCTTTAAGGGATAAAGTTTTTACCTATTTGTTTTTATTCTTTCAAATCACTTTAGATATCTTCATAGCTATTTCAAAGTATCGAAAGTATACTCAGAGGCCGGTAGTTTTTTGAAATTAGAAATTTGTACCCAATTACGTGGAATCAAATATTGCGAGAATTTATGTGGCTGTCTGTTGAATAATAATTTTAGCTGAATGCTTGATTATAAATATGATGACTTAGTAATTGAAATCCACGCTCGTGGATCCTTAATGAAATTCTGACTTGTGGAATTAGCTATTTATTTAAAAAACATTTAGTTGGCTGAAGTTATTGAGATTTATTTGCCTCTGACATTATAGGATTTCCTTTCTCTTCCTTTGTTAAGGGTGCAGTCGAGACAGCAACGTTAGAAACTCGCATCAAAGTGTCTAATCCAGAGGATCCTGAGCCATCAATCAACATTTATGTAGAAAACCAGGCAGACCCTGCAATGCGATTAGTCTCTGAGATGATGATCCTCTGTGGCGAAGCTATAGCTATATTTGGATCTCGGAATAACATTCCTTTACCCTACAGGGGACAACCCCAATCAGATATAAATCTTTCTGAATTTTCCCATCTTCCGGAAGGGCCTGTTAGGAGCTTTGCCCTAGTCAAGATAATGCGCGCAGCTGAAATTGATTTCAGGAAGCCAGCACGCCACGGGGTTTTGGGAATTCCTGGTTATGTTCAATTTACCTCTCCCATCCGTAGATATTTGGACCTTCTTGCTCATTATCAGGTATGTTGCTTTTGATTTTATAATTGCAAAGTAGAATATATTACATGACTTGATGCTTCTAGATACCTGCTATGAAATTGTTTGCAAAATCAGCAAGAATCAGGAAATTGAAGGAAACTAGATTGAAAAACATGAAACTTTTAGTTCCCTTCACAAGGGACAGGATGCAGGATGGGACAGTTTGGGATACCTGAACTATCTATATGTTTTTGGAGAAATACATACAAAAGCTAGTATCTATATTTCTATAATTTTACAAATTCCTTCTAAGGATTTAATTAGATAATGATTTTATATTGTATACAACTACTTGTGGTTGTTAAAATAGTAAATATTGTTGGTGAAAAAGTATATTCAACGGTCCCTATTTACCTGCATATGTATTTCAATTAATATTTAAGACTTTACTGGGTGCTTTTTGTTTGTAGCTGTTTCGATACTGTTTACATTTCTGATTCTGATATTCAGAGATTGCAAAGCTTTGTTGTATTTCTTTTTATTTAAGTCCATATTTTGAGTTCCTTCATTCTACATATTCATTATATTGCCTGAAAATATATACCCCATGACATATTGACAGTTATGCAAATATATCATATTTTAGTTTTTTTTTTTAATATATTGGTCCTCATACTTAACCAACACATAGTTTGCTATGTGATTAACTTCATCTAAGGTATTTTCTTCTAAGATGTTTTTCTGTCTGTTTTGGATGTGTCTGGAATGATTTTCTTTTTCCTGCAGCTAAAGGCATTTCTTAGAGGTGAGCCTCCACCCTTTACATCTGGTAATCTCGAAGGCATAGCATCAGGTGTAAATGAGAAAGTTAGAGCAGTGAGGAAGCTCTGCAACAGTAGTCTCCGTTACTGGATACTAGAATATTTACGAAAACAACCAAAAGAGAGAAGTTACCGTGCTTTAGTCCTTAAATTTTTGAAAGATCGCATTGCAGCTCTGTTGTTGGTTGAGGTAAGCAGATAATTGTTCCCTATTATATAATATTTTTCATAGGCCGTGCCATTCGATAATTGCCCTACTGGGAAATGTAGCAGCATATAAAACATCTAGACAGGATAGTGATATACACTGGTTCAGAATTTTGACAGAAAAGATGATTTAGTGAGAAATTATCACCACTCAATAGTTGTACTTGTACCAGTGGGGTACTGGGCCGGTGAATAAGAAAAAGAGAATACAAATACAGAAACCCTCATCCGTGTATTCCAGAGATCCAGAACATTCTTTCCTTAGCTTCCTTTCCAATAATACTCAAGATTGCCCTCTCTAATCTTCCACTCTCATTATTTGTAACCTATCATCTTCCACTTTGACTAATTCCTTAACTAATTAACTACTCCATTTGACTAATAGGGTTATATAACATGTATCTGCTAAATATTAGTTGTGTCGATGGCATATTGGTCAGTGAACCAGTCATACAAGTAGCTGTATTGAGTTGAATAATTGTTTTTACTAGGATTGATATTTCAAATACCAATTGACAAAAAAAAGTTCTAGTTGAATAAGATTGAGATTCAATTGTGATAGAAGATGAGATTGATTTTTGAATAAGACCGGGAGAACTGATGGAAAATAATTTTTATAACAGCATAACAGTGATAAAAATGACTGTAACAGAACAATTGTAATTGATGACTACATAATAACACAATATTTGGTTATGGTTTGATCCTTCTCTTATTCCAGACATCATGTATATAATTGTCCTAAGCCAGCGATTTCCACTTAATTGATGGTCAGATTCTCAGTTAGCTAAACCTTAATAACTCGATGCTTTAGTCCTATATCTCAATTTAGCTTTCCCTAATTCCTTAGGTGAACTCAATCCAGACCTGCAGTATTTGTAGGAATCGCAAGATCACACAGTTTACATTTGTTATTACTAGGCATGTTTTTATTTGTGCTTTTTACTTGACATCTTAAGGCACATTACATGACTATGTTCAGATAATCTCGGGTATTGCTCATACGGTGTTTTGACACCATGCAATTGTGTTATTCTATTGTTTTGAATCCTAAGATGATTCTCGTTTGCAGGTTGGATTTCAAGCTACTGCTTGGGTCTCAGTTGGATCAAAGATAGGGGATGAAGTAGTGGTTAAGGTTGGACGGTCACATCCACGTGATGATATTATTTATGTGAAGGAGGTTGAAAGAGGTTGACTTGAGATATGTTCTTGAAAAGACCTTTTCAATTTCAACAAGTTGTTCAAAAGGCTAAGCTCCTAGAAGATCTGTATTTAATATCGACTAACACATGAACCACACTTTCATTTGAGAGGATATCCTTGTTAACTCCCACTCAGCTTGGCTAGTTTGGTACAACCTCGTCTTTTGCATGGAAGTGCAATCGGGCTTCACTGGCCAAATTTCATCATTTAAAGCTGTTCAAATCCTTAAGAGCATCTCTTGAACAGAAGTTCATGAATGTTTCGGCCTTCAATCGTGCTGCAACTGTACATCATTTTCTCTAAGCATGCAGTTGCAAAAAGTTAGCAGGTTCTCGCCCCGCTGATAGTTTTCCCATTATTAATTTTTTAAGATGTCTCTAATAGAGGTTGTTGTAGTAATACATCGCCAAAAGGAGATTTTTCTCATATTTTACTGAAAATTCATGGCTGAGGGCATTTTGTTTTTGGAACGGTAAATAATAGTTATTTTTGTTAGATTCATTAGATGTTAGAGAGTGGGTTTCAAATCTTATCCTCTTATAACTCCCAATTTTTATCTCAAGAATGTATATTGTAATGTGAGTTTCTATTCATTCCCATATATTAACGTTCATGCACACTAAAGAAGGAAAAACTTCGCTTGATTCTTCTTCTTCTTGTGCTGAGAAGAAGACTGAGGGAAACAAGAACAATCTTGAAGTGGGTAATAATTCAATCCAACTTTGGCCAACTCAACAAGAAGTCTCGATTGAACATTTGCTAGGTGTATTGGAACTGCAACATATTATATGTCTCGATCATGGTGGATATGGAGGAGACATTTTCACTAAATCTATAATATACTAGCGAAAAGACGGACACTCATGTGTCTGTCTTTCCGCTCTTTTTATTGTGCTATCGTTTGAAAATTATAAACGGTATATTTTTATGAAATTTTGATTTTGATTAAAATTAAAAATATAAATGTTTGTTGCTTTAAAATTATAACAATCAAACAAACCATGATTATCTATTTCTATGACACCAACAATATAACAAAAATATAATCTAAATTCTTATTTTTTTAACGACATCAACAACAATTTTTATTATATAAAAAGTTGTTTAGGGTATAATTGGGATAATAAAAAAGTAACTATAGATATATTCTCTAGTTTGTTACATGTTTCAAAGGATAAAGGAAAAAAAAGGGTGAAAATGATTTTTTAAGTCGGTTCTGTAACCGACGTATAGGTGGCCGACTTAATAACCATCTTGTTTTTAAGTCGGTTTTTTGACCCGACTACTTAAACGAACTTTTTAAATCGGGTAACCCGGTTTAAAAGAACATATTTAAGTTTGTTCACCCGACTTAAAATCTATTTTTTTAAAAAAAAACAATTTTTTGACCCAACTTAAAAGATCGTTTTAAATCGGGTTACCCGATTTAAAAGAACATTGTTCACAAATCTATTTATTTTAAAAAAAACATTTTTTTGACCCGACTTGATTTAAAAGAGTATATTTAAGTTTGTTCACCCGACTTAAAATCTATTTATTTATTTAAAAAACTTTTTTATCTTAAACTTCATTTTTATAGTCCTCAAACCTTTTTTATCTAAATAATCTGCATAAGCCAAGATCATAAGAAAAGAACATTGAGAATTAATTTTAATAGCATAACTTAAGTGTAGTAAAAAAGCATGTAGATAAAAAATTCTACTAACATTTTTTATGAAGAAGAAATTAGAGGAAGACTACTCGCATTGTACCACCTGCAGCAGGTCCAACAGCTTTGAATAGAGACATTGTTGTCATAGAAATTCCATTAGCTGCTCCTCTTTGGTGTTGTTCCTGTTTTCCAAATCAATGTCACACTTCCATCAACAACTAATATAACCACCTAAGTTAGTCCATTAAATATAACCACATTTGAAACTTTTGGGACTAACAACTCAGCAACTGATAAAACATACCAACTTGGGTAGAACCAAATTAAAACTGAAAAGTCAGTGCATTACAACCTCTTGAAATATCTGATCCAACTTCAATAATACACTCATAATGGCAAAAAACAGGAATTGAAATTACTAAACTAAATGAAAGCTCGAAATTTAAAAGTCGCACGAATCATAACCAGAGCACAAGACATTGGTGGAGACTGGCTATACTTCACACAACATCAGTTCCACAATGCTATTCACAATCTGAAAATCAAAAACAAAAATTTCTAAAACATCCACTCCAGCTTCCAGACTTCAATTTAAAAAACCATTCCCCAATAGAAAGAGGAAGACAAACCTATCATTGGTGAACTACTTAACCATTCCCCATCACCCACCCTGAACCTGAACCTATCATTTTAACTGTCTCTGATACAACTTCTGTATCAGAAGACAAACCTATCATTGCTGAACTACTTAACCATGCCAAACATGAAATAGAAACCATTCCTGAACCAACATCAGTAACCTCTAATGTTATCATAACTTAACCCTCCTCCCACCTTAACATCCAACCTTGTCCTACAAGGAGTGTGCAAAATTATCTTTGACAACTTAGAAGACTTGGTGGAATCTTGCACACTTTATTCAAGAATACTACAGGGAGACTGGTATTGAAATAACATGGGATATGCTCCCAGAAACTGCTGGTAACAAATGGAAGGTTAACAAAAAGAAGAGGAAAGTGACTTCTGAATCTACAGAAGCTGAACCTGCCAAGAAGGTAAAGGTTCAGAAGAAGACTGTGAAGAAAGCATATTCTGAAGCACTATCAGAAGCTGCAGAAGCACTATCAGAAGAAGCAACTTCTGAAGCACTATCAGAAGAAGACTGTGAAGAAAGCAACTTCTGAAGCACTATCAGAAGCTGCAGAAGCACTATCAGAAGAAGACTGTGAAGAAAGCAACTTCTGAAGCACTATCAGAAGCTGCAGAAGCACTATCAGAAGAAGCAACTTCTGAAGCACTATCAGAAGCACTATCAGAAGAAGTAACTTCTGAAGCACTATCAGAAGAAGATTGTGAAGAAAGCAACTTCTGAAGCACTATCAGAAGCTGCAGAAGCACAATCAGAAGAAGCAACTTCAGAAGCACTATCAAAAGAAGCAACTTCTGAAGTACTATCAGAAGCACCAACATCAGTAACTTCTGAAGCAACTTCTGAAGCACAATCAACTTATACTCAACAAACCATGGACCATTATCACAACTGGCAAGATTATTCACATGATATTCAACATGAACCTTTAAGAGAAAAAATAATGAAATCTGTCGTAAATGCTTAAGAGTGAATACAAGGTTTTTGAAAACAGAAACATGAAGATGATTTTCAATATAACAACAATTATTCGCCATGGGAGTGAATCCATCATGTAAAATTTAAGAAATTATTCTGTTCAGACATAAAGCAACAAAGCAATCCAAAGTTTCAAGAAATAACATGGCTGAAGGGAAGTAATTACTTGATGTACAAGAAGAGTAATGTTTGAACCAGCTGCAAGCGCGACAACTCTAAACTTATCTGGATTCTCCGCAACAATATCTAGTGTCTACAAAAGCATACAGGGGAAATGATGCACTAAATCAAAAATCCATATCAAATAATTTTGAGAAATGAATCACTAATTAAGTGCTTATAGCATAAGTACATATCAGATAAGTGCTTATTGACATTATAATCTATTTCCATAAGCTCTCTCAAGTACCTTATTTACACGAATTGGTTTTCCATAAAGTTTAATCATGTTAAGTACTTTAATAGCCTACAACAGAAGAAGCAATTAGGTTTAATGTTGATTTGGTTGCAAATAGTAAATAATAGGGGAAGAGTAGTAAAACAAACAAACAAACATACATAATCAGCATCTTCTTCGCTGCAGAATTCAACAAATCCATAACCTTGATGTTGGTTAGTGACTCTATCCTTAGGAACATAGACATTAACTGAATCAAACAAAAGAAAAGAGCAGAAGAAAAATAAGCATATTATATGTATTCAAAAATTGAATAAACCCTAAAATGTAAAGACATTAGATTAGATAGTACCTACGGGGCGAAATCGAAGTTACCTTTTCTGACGGTGGTAAAGTGAACTGACGGCGGTGGTGAATCTGACAGTGGTGGAGGGTTTTTACGGTGGTGGAGGGTTTACGGCGGTGGAGAAAGAGAAAGAGAGAGAAAGAGAAATCTGACAGTGGAGGGTTTCACGGTGGTGGAGATGATGGTGAGTCTGACAATGGTGGATGGTTTTTACGGTGGTGGAGAAACCGGTGGCAGAGGGTTTACAGAGAGGTGGAGAAATCGGTGGGAAATGGAAAGAGAAAGAGAAAGAGAAGTCTGAGAGTTTATGGGGTCAAATAATTTGAAGTTAAAAACTTTTTAAATGGGGTCAACCGATTTAATATCATTTGAAGTTAAAAACTTCCCTTACACCCAGCTTTTTAAGTCAGGTGGATCACAATCTACTTAAAATCCTTGAGCTAATAAGTGCATTTTGTACTAGTGACACTTTTAATTTAATATTTGAATTTACTTTTATCTATTTGTTATATGTGCTATTTGTATTGAAAGTTGGGGGTAATTTTAAAAATAGAAAAAGTCAGCCCAAAAGAGCCGAAAGATGTTATTTTCTTTATATATAGTATAGATAAAATAAAACAATTTCACTATGATAAAAAAAAATATGGGTCAAAAATTTTACTTGATTGTGGTATTTATATTCTATAACAATTTTTTTTTTTTAAAGATTATAATCTATAACAATATATAGCCCTTGTTTGGCTAAACAACTTATAACATAAGTGCTAATGTGCTTGTTTGTTATAACATTTTTTGGGGAAAAAAACTAATTATAAGAGGAGTTTGTTACAACTTTTTTTGAATATAAACAAAAAAAACTTCAAATGAAAAGTTGTTATAAGTAGCTTATCAAATTACTCAAGAACATTAAGATGAGATGACACGAGTCTTTTCTAACTTAACCAAAGTTCTGGTTTAAATCTAGCCTTAGGCATGCAACAACATTAAAATTCTTAGAAAATGTTTGCCGCTCATTTGAATCTCACAAGGTTCAAGGGATTAATCTCCGCAATTGTGCAAGCGGAGGATATCTGGTATACAACAAAAAAATTAGATGAAAGAAAATAAGATATTTAGATATTTTTGGATAAAGATGTCTTAAAAAAAAAACTAACATTCTAATATTATCCTTGTGTTTTCCTGTTTTTAGTGTCCTTCATGGTAATTTTTATTAGAAAATTGTGGTTATATAGTTGTATCCAAACAAGTTAAAAATCAATATTGTTAAAAAAATAATTATGGTAAACAAATAAAAAATATTCTATTTTTTTATAAAATCTCTAAATTATTGAATATCAAAATAATTTATTTTTTAAAAACATAACATTTCATTAAATGATTCAACTACAATTTAGGAACCTTTGTTGACATCTTTGCAGAGCTTTGATGTCTCAACCTATGCTTGAAGCTCGCTACAAGCTTCTATTCATTCCCTCCTTGTTGAAGTTGACTCTTCGACTGTTGTTATCCCGATATTGCATAGTGCATTGTTGCTCTTCAACTTACCTTGGATAATATTCTTCATTCTCTCAAACTTGGGTCATCATGGCTCTTTTGATTGGACTATTGTAGATTCTTCCCCTACATCCGAGTCTTAAGTTTCATTTAGATGCTCATAGGATGCAACATCCTTAGACTTGTTTCTTAGTTCTTCTGTTATTTTTGTTTTTTATCAACAAAAAAAAATCTATTTCTCTAACTACGAAACTTAATATCAACAAAAAACTCATTCCTACTCGTTCTTTACATTTTGACACATCACCAGATATAAGGGTAAATTTGTCTTTTTTTAAACGATATAACCTCTATTTTCTCTATCTCATCTCTTTTTAATTTGGATTTTAAATTTTAAAAATTGATACAATATTCTTTCAATTTTTTTGATTTTTTTTTTGTTATCTATAATAATTGATCTGTGAAGAGTTGAAGTTCTATAAATAAGATCATTAACATTGCGAAGTTTTTTTTAGGGGAGTAACATTGTGAAGTTAAAATTGATTAATGGATTCATATATGATATCAATATTAGCAAAATTTTAAAGTCATAGTTGAAGTCTAAATGTTTTTTAAGAAGTTGAAGTTTAAATGTTGATTAAAGAAGTTCGAGGTAAATTAAATTTTGCCTAAGTGAAGGAGAGAGATAAATTTTGATTAATGTGATGTTGAAATAAATTTTAGTTTGCTTTACAATTATTAAAAAATTTGTGAACATCATTTATACTATTGACAATTGTTTGTTACGGGAGAGAAATAAAATGTGTGCAAAAAATAGGAATTTGTTGGAGAAAGGAAATATATAGCTTGTTTGTTATGACAAACATATAAGACATCAAATTTATCTATAACAATATATAAATGGAATACGTGATTTTTTTGGGATGGACTTTTCATTGTTTTAGTTATACGCTTAAAAAAAATTCTTTTATGAATGATATATTGTTGGTGTTATTGAAAAATATAAGAATTTTTATTATATTGTTGGTAAAAGATAAGCATAATTTGATAGTATTTTAAAGTCATAAACATTTATCTATATTATACTATACTAGCAAAAAGACGGGCACGTTGCGCTAACACGTATAGATTATCAACAATATTTTATAGAAATTTGCGTGTTAATTACGAACGATATTATATATATATATATATATATATATATATATATATATATATATATATATTTAAAGAAAATAGCCTCTTTTGCGAGGATTGTGGGCTGGCTTTTTTGTTATTCCAATTATACCCTTAAACAATTTTTCTTATAATAATGCTATATTGTTTGTGTTCTTAAATTTTTTTTTTTATTATATTTGTTAGATTTTGTTCATTGAAAAAGATAAATATGATTTGTTGAGTTTGTTACATTTGAAAGTCACAAATGTCTATATCTATACTTATAATTTAAAATAGATATAAATTTATATAAAATATTGTTTGTAATTTATACGCAAATTTCTATAAAATATCGTTGATAATCTACACACGTTATAGCAATATAAAGAGCGAAAAGATGGGCACGTGAGTGCCAGTCTTTTCGCCTAGTATATATAAAGAAAATAGGCTTAAAATTATGACTTTGGGCTGGCTTTTTCATTGCTATTTTACCCTTCATTTAAACTATTTTATTTACTATTTTATCATTTAATAATATTATTTTAAATTTTAATTAAAAAAGTTAAATCCCATTAAAATAGGAAATATACCACTACAACAGAAACAATATCTATACTATATAAAAAGAAAAAACATGTTTTGTCTCTTTTGGACTGACTTTTTCTCGTTCCAAAATTATACCCTCAACTTTCAATACAAATAACACATATAACAAATAGATAAGAATAAATTCAAATATTAAAATAAAAGTGTAACAAACACGAGTTGAGTATATATATGTCCAATTTTTTCTTTTATCTTTTAAAAAGTGTAACAAACTAGATGAATATATCTATACTTACTTTTTCATTATCCCGATTTTTCCTTTAAACAACTATTTCTATAATAAAGATTGTTGTTGGTGTCATTAAAAAAAAATAAGAATTTAGATTATATTCTTTTGTTATATTGTTGGTGTCATTGAAATAAATAATCATGATTAGTTTGATTTTTTTTTTGACAAAATGGTTAGTTTGATTTGTTATAATTTGAAAGCAAAAAGCATTTATATTTTTACTTTTAATCAAAATCAAAATTTCATAAAAAAACACCGTTCATAATTTTCAAACGTTAACGCAATAAAAAGTTATATATAAAGAGGATAGAGATTTTGGGCTGGATTTTTTTTATAATTTAAATTATACCCTTAAACAAATTTTCTTATATTAACGTTATATTTTTAGTGGTATTAAAAAAGATAAGGATTTATATTTTATTTTGTTAAATTATTGTTGTCAATAAAAATAATAATCATGGTTTTTTGAGTTTGTTTCAAATTATTTTTACAAAAGATTTGTTACAATTTGAAAGTCACGAATATTTGTACTTATAATTTTAATCAAAATAAAAATATCATATAAAATACCATTCATAATTTACTCGCGTTAGCGCAATAAAAAGAGCAGAAATACATACACGTGAGTGCACGTCTTTTCGCTAGTATATATTAAAATTATAAGTATAGATATAAATATTTGTGACTTTCAAATTATAAGTATAGATATAAATATTTGTGCCTCTGTTCACAGCTTCAGAAGCTGGACTCTGTTCACAGTCTGAACACTGTAGCGCCCCTGTTCCCCCTATTTTCTTTGCCCAAAATCAGACCCAAGTCTGTTCACAGCTTCTGGATACTGTAGCGCCCCTGTTCCCCTGTTTTCTTTGCCCAAAAATTAGACCCAAAACATCACCAAAACCACAAGGCAAGGTCACTTCCTTCCCTCTTTTAATCATTATTAACCAAAACTTTTGCCAAACACACAAAAAAATCCAGCATGCAGAACTTCAAAAGGCCTATATAAGGGGGACGAAAAATCAGAAGAAAGGGAGGATTTGAGCAGAATCAGAAATCACAGAAACAGAAAATAATATAACAAAACTTCTACAAAGAAACTGTCATTTTTTTTCTCCTTTACAAACCACCACAACAAAAATGATCTAAGCCATTATCACAAAACCTCACACAAAACAGCAACCCATCACACAAAAACATCAAAAAAACACCACACAAAAAGAGGAGATTAGTAGCAAAAATACCTCTTTTGCTACTATTCACTTTTTCACCTCTACCTCCAACCAAAACCACAACCATTCAAAAAAAATCTCACATTTTCGTGCATTTGAAGCTTTGCTATGAGTTTGTGAGTATTTTTGACCTTTTACTTCAGTTTTCGCATTTTGTTTAAGTGTTTGTAGTTGTTTTCATAAAAAATGCATTTTTCACCATAAGTTCATGAGCATGACGTAAGGCCAAAATGTAGTTAGTTTTAGGACATCTTTTGGTGGATTTAAGACCACTAGGATGTAGTACTCATGGCAAGCTTTACAATGATGTTCTTATTTTCGTGTTTGGTTCAATACTGAGTGAGAAAAAATCATACAAAAATCCAAAAAAATCATATTTTTCTGCTGCTGTTCCTGCATATTTTTCTGCATTTTTAGTCATTTTTGCACTAAAAAGATCATTCAAAAACCCAAAAAATCACAAAGTTTATAATAGTCATTAAAACAGAAATGTTTTTTTTTTCCTTCCTACTGTTTTAAACGTTTTACTTCAGAGGTTCTGAAGTGAGCTTCAGAAATGAGCTTCTGAAGTCAGCTTCTGAAGCTTGCTTCTGAACAGTGCTTCTGAAGCTCAGCTTCTGAACAGTGCTTCTGAAGTTCAGCTTCTAAAGGTTTCGCAAAGCAAAGTCATGGTCGCTCTGCGACCGTATCAGAACTCAGCTTCTGAAGTTCAGCTTCTGAACAGTGCTTCTGAAGTTCAGCTTCTGAAGGTTTCACAGAGCAAAGTCCTGGTCTCTCTGCGACCGTATCAGAACTCAGCTTCTGAAGTTCAGCTTCTGAACAGTGCTTCTGAAGTTCAGCTTCTGAACAGTGCTTCTGAAGCTCAGCTTCTGAACAGTGCTTCTGAAGCTCTGCTTCTGAACAATGCTTCTGAAGGTCAGCTTCTGAAGTGGGCTTCTGAAGTCTGAGTCTGAAGTCTGCTTCTGAGGTTCTGAGTCTGAAGGGGCTGTAATTCATTTTATTTCAAAAATTACAAAAAAAATACATTTAATTCTCAATAACAAACTTGAATGAAAAAGGAGTGGTCTGACGTATTGTCTTTCCATTTCCCGGTTGTACGAGCACTTGACGTATGTTTCGTTTGTTCTGACAATCGTCATTCTATTTTAAAATACCAAAAACAAAAGAAAAAACAATTTTCTCTTCCTTTTTTTCGTGCGAGTGAAAATGGAAAACTTGGGTAGACACCCGACGCTTCCCCGAATATTCGGAAACGAGGTAGACACTTCGCTTTAAGTCGGATATTCGTCCTCCATTTAAAATCAATCACAACCCACCAAATTTTATTTTATTCACGCCCTTGCGCGCTTTCAAAACGGATACCATCGCCCAAGCGCGAGTCCGTCCTTTTTTAAGCAAACTTTTTTGCCCAAGCGCGACCAAATCATTTTTTATAAATAAAATCAATCAACACACAAACATTTTCTACAAAGAACTACGTAGATTTGAATTCTCCATCGCACAAGGAGATACGTAGGAGCGAGATCAAACTCTTGTCAAGCACAATAATAAAAAACTCATTTTTGGTCTTCAAATAATTTTTCTTTCTTTTTCTTCACACACACTTTTCATAATAATAAGGCACTGAACATAAAACTAACACGTAATTGAGCGCTAAACTAATTAATGGTTCCCGTTGGGTACAACGGATGTGAGGGATGCTAATACCTTCCCCTCGCATAACCGATTCCCGAACCTGAAATTTGGTTGCAATGACCTTATTCTCGTTCTCGAAGGGGTTTATCGACGTTCCCCTTTTCAAAATAAAACTTCGGTGGCGACTTTACTGTTTAGCGAGCGCTTTACGCCCGCACATTTTTCCCGTCACTTCAATGATGATAGGTGTTGAGATAAATTCCCAAATCCTTCTTAAGTTGATGTTTTAATGACAACAAACTTATATGAATTAAAGAGATCAATATGATTATGATCCATGTTAAAGAGATCAATATGATTTTTCTTTGCCAAATTACGGGCACTACAAAAATTGAAGGACAAGATTTACCAAGGAATGTGAGATTAGAAGCTTATCCATCTCAATCTTTGAAACAAAATTCTTCAATAAAAAAGAACTTCATAATAGACTTTAGAAGCTTTTCAGATTGAAGATCTGGTAGGCACATTATGAGCACTTCAAAAAGGCTAATCCAAGAAGTTAAGAATTGGTTCTCATCAACCGATCCTCATCTCAGAAGTTAGGATCAAACATTTTTGGAGAATGGAATCAAAATCAATAGTAATTAAGGTTGGGGATCTGGTAGATCTGAAGTGTAAGTCAAAGGGGCACATGAGATTTAAATTTAAAAGATCAGAAGAAAATTAGAAAAAACTTGAGAATGGGAAATTCAGAAAACAACAAAAGGAATTATGAGAGAAACATAACGAGAGGTGCACAAGAAGATCATAAGCAGAGAAGTAATGCACAACAACTAGTTACCAAACTTTCTTGTTCAACAAGGAAAACCACAAAATGACAAAATAACGGCTAGTTCTTGCTTTCTAACCAAGATTGAAGCTATATATATATATATATATATATATATATATATATATATATATATATATAGAGAGAGAGAGAGAGAGAGAGAGAGAGAGAGAGAGAGAGAGAGAGAGAGAGAAGTATCATTTAAATTAGAACACATCTTCGAACAACACAATCTCTCACCAACAATCCTTTCTGTCAAGAATCTCTGCATCTGAAAAAGATCAGAAGCATAAAAGATCAGATTGCTTGAAAAAGATTTGGCCAATTCTACAAGAAGTCTAGATTGAACATTTGCTAGGTGTATTGGAACTTCAACATATTATTTGTCTCGATCATAGTGGATATGGAGAAAATATTTTCATTAAATGGTTAAAACGATGACTCGATATCAACCAAGGACAAAAAAAAAGCACGAAGATTTGCTTGCGATTTCTGAAGTTGTTTCTATATTGGAGACGTCGATAGAGAAATCTAATAGAAAACTATTTTCTCTACAACCTGTTGAAGAAAAAGATAGATATATGATAGTTGTAAATGATTGATGATGTGATATATAGACTTTAAAAAAAAAGGTGTATATGTATCATTGCTGACAAACCATTGAGTTTATAAAATAATCATGTTGTTCTCTTTTCAATTGTTAAAAACTATTGAGTAATCTTTTTTTTTTAAAAATTCATAAAGGAAGACTGATATAAGAACATTATTCAAGAAATAAGTCAAAAATATCTTCCATATTTGTTGTTGGATGGGTTAAGTCATGCAGAAGATTTAACTAATTATAACGCACATTCTTGTTATATAAATTTTTTAGGAAAATGTTTGATGGACATCGAAACACAGAGTTGAGAAAAAAAAATAAATTGGTCTATTGTTATAAATGTAAAGAGAAAAAAGATAGACAGATAAAAAATAACATGTTGAATAAGTGTTAATCTCTTTGGGTGTCCATGTATCTTTTGTAGAATCTTTTAGCACACCCTCGAACTAAGTGGATGTATAAATCCTCTTGGAATCTAGATGTGTATCATGCTTCTCAAACCATGAATGAACGACGATTAAAAAGCTAAACGAAATCACATTCATCAAGTTGGTAAGTACTAAAACCAATCTATAACTTTCAATAAATTCTAAATGAATCAATGTACCAACATTTTTTACACCAATTCAACACTTCATATTGTTTTATCTCCCTATCACATTATCAATTTATTACATTTATCACATCTATCTCCTTTTCACAAATGGGATGCAAATCTTTGTTCTGTTCATTGTCCTTGGTTGATATAGAATTATCATTACAAACGTACTCATTGCGAATGTCTTCCCATTGTATCTTATCGATAATACTACAATGCACTTGCCATTCTATTAGCCCATATAAGATCAAGTCTTCTGATAGAATAGGAGAAGATTCATTTGAATTATTACTTGTAATCTCGTCCCCAGTTTTCTTATCAGCACAAGCAGAAGGATTAAGCAAGGTATTTTTCATTTTTTTTTTCAGAATTTTCTTCTTTCACCTAGATATAAAAAACATTGCAAAATATTTAGTCAAAATAAAGGTTACAATATTATCATTAATATAAGTTGATTGCATCACCTTATTTTTTTTTTCTTTTTGTTCTTTTCTCTTTGATGAGTTGGAGATACTAGCCGGAAGCATACTAGCTAGGAATGACAATTGGACCCAGGTTTGATGGATACCCGCAAAAAATACCTGTAATGGGTAGGGTAAAACCCAACTTTCATGATTCGGGCTTGGGTCCGGGTAATTACCCGCAAATTGAAATGTGTATGGGCACGAGTAAGGGTACTATATTGTCTAACCCCACAACCCGCATATACATATTTATATAAGGCTTAATTGAACATTTGGTCTCTTAATTAATTTCTGTTTTTTATTTTGGTCCCATAGCAACATGTGAAATATAGTTTAGATGCATCCCCCTTTTTTTTTTTTGTCTTCCTAGGTAATTTGGGGTAGCCTTCGGGAAGTAAGAAATTGACCATGTCTACGACAAATCTTAATTTTTTGTCTTCATGAGTGTAGTACCTCAAGAAATAAAAAACCAACATACAAAACCAGATTAAAGAGTGTTATTATCATTGACAAGACATATAATCTTCCTTATCATATAATATATAAAAATATCATATCATGTGCTCATTGTAAATTAATTAAATGCAATCCATTACAATAAATACATACACAAATATGTAATCTTAAACTCATTACCAGATATAGTACTGTGAAAATCATATACATAAATGATATATATTTTACCGTGTCGTTAGAGCTGTCAAAATGGGTCAGGCCCATCGGAAATTAGGAATGCTTAACTCCAATGTCAAAATGTAGGAATGCTTAACTCGAATGTTTATGTAACCTGCTTTTTCAGAAATTATCCCACCTACACCTAAGCCCCGTTATTACCCTTAAAGATCTTTACAGTGTGTGATGATATGGACTTTGATTGACATTATAAATTTTTCAAGCGTATGATAATATGTAGACCTGCATGTCGACTGTGTGAAACCCTTGTAAAATTGTTGCGTGGAGTTGTGAATTGTGGATGCAGTCAAACCAGCTGGCCCATCAAATGGCTAGCAAGGAGATGAACTTTTAGTACTATCACTGGGTTAGGTAATTGTTATTTTACTGTTGTTTGTCATTTTTGCAAATAAATTCCTGGAGGACAAGGAATGGTTCAAGTTTGGGGTTGTGATGACATGCTGTTATTACGTAATTTATAGAGTAATTTTTAGTGTTTACTGAGTCTGTAGCAATTTGAGACAGTCTGGAGGTGTAAAAAGCAGGAAAACATGAAGATATTGAGTTAATTGCATCGTGACACGATTTTATGACCAGATTGGAAGTTTGTCCCTGCCTATAACGTCGTGTCATGATGGCATAATTGTGACACGATTGTGAAGACTGAATTTGAAGGATCCTGTGGGCTTTAATGCAGATCGTGTCATGATTTCATCAAATCGTGTCTCGATTTTGGGCGCAGTTTTTGCCTATTTAACTTGAATTGGTTTCAGAAAGAAGGGTTCTGAATTTTAGAGATCTGAAGCACGTTTTCGAGAGTATAAGATTGAAGAGGTAGCCATCCCATCCAACTCATAGTCGATCTATGTATGTTTTACTGCTTAGAATGATTATGTTATTTGTAATTTCAATTATGAGTAGCTAAATCATTAGTGATTAGGTCTAGAGATGAATCTAATGTAATCATGTTTGAAACATGTGGATGTGAAACTCTATTGCTTATGATTATTAATCTAGTTTTATTCATTTCAATTGTTCATAATACTTTTTATATATTGACATTATATAACATGAATTCGTGAGAATGAATGACTACTGACCATAGCTTTCAACTTAGACCTAATTGAATTGTTCAAATAAACAAGGTTAGTCTAGGAATAGATAATCGTTTATTTGTGATAATAGATTAACGTTTTGAAAACCTTCTAGGAATATTAGATCACCTAAGGAATTAGGGGCTGTAATCCGAGAAGAGGGTTCTAACTAAAGAGATTGATTAGAACTATTTTTGTTAATCATCGTAAAATTAAAGGAGTAATCATATAAAATAGGTGGAGTTTACCAAACAGTGGAAATCAGAGGATTCGAAAGACCTAGTCCATCTATCTCCTATATTTCATAACAACTTTTACTAGCTTTCTTAGTTTTTATGCAACCAAATCCATCTACCTAGGGCAACCCTAAGTTTTATACATCCGAAATATTAACCTTATTGCTAAATTGAGATTAACACAGTCCTCGTGGATACAAACTTAGAATTATTACTTTGATAGTTTTTAGTACACTTGCTAAATACCTATCACATATAAATTAAACTTATTATCCTTGAGTTTTAACTAAGTGGTAAAAGTTGATTTTGCAACCTTAAGGGATGATGTTCAAGTCCCATACGATTTAGTTATAAATTGACTAATAGTACTTCTGTTATTAATAACATTTTTTCCCAACAACAAAATACTTGGAGAAGATACACGAAATTTATAGTTTTCAACAAGAAGACGGAGAAACTTTGTACGATCCATGGGAAAGATACAAACTGCTACTCAAGCGATGACCGAGGCACAAATTTTCTGAGATGGAGATCACTGTAACCTTCACCAATGGTATGAAGCCACAAACAAGAATGTTATAAAGTTCAAGGTAATATGTTAAAAAGTTCATGCTTATCAAATAGATATCGTTGTACAAATTACATAAGCTGGCAATACGTGTGATGCCAATGAATAAAAAGTGCTTTTGTTACTACATTATCGCAAAATATGGTAAGAGTATTTAAGTAAATTTTGACAATGATAATTGTTGAGATAAATTCCCAAATCCTTCTTAAGTTGATGTTTTAATGAAAACAAACTTATGTGAATTAAAGAGATGAATATGATTCTAATCCATGCTAAATTCTAACAAGTTTCTTTAAGTGTTAAGAAGGACTTCAGATTGATTAGAAGAACTTTAAAATGAGACTAAAAGCATCACATGGGCACTATGAAAATTGAAGGACAAGATTTACCAAGGAATGTGAGATTAAAAGCTGATCCATGTCAATCTTTGAAATTCTTCAATAAAAAAGAACTTCATAATAGACTTCAGAAGCTTTTCGGATTGCAAAATATCCGAGAGGATATCTCAAACACGAGATTGGAAAATATCATCACAGTGAGTGGAGTTTGCACTATCTCAGTTGGGTCAACCAGGATAATTTTTTTTGTCATCTTCTATATCCCCTAGCTCCTTTATTTGATAGTTCAAAATCAAACACACTCAACCAATCTCTTCTTGTATCAAACTCATTTTGATACATACTTCAGATTATCAAATCTGAACATCTTCCCTAAGGTTTGAGAAGCACCCAAAATTTTTAAAGGATCACAATTCAAACCCCCTGTTTATTGTGATCATTGTTTTTACTTTAGATACGTGGGCAAATGTGATAAGAAGAACTTTTTACCATTTTTTATTAATTTCTACAATGAAAAGAAATATCTCCTTATTTGTTATGAAATTTTATACTAACATCCAAGCATACAAATTATACAGGCTGGTAATACATGTGATACCCATGGAGAAAAAGTGCTATTCTTGAAACTCCGCCGTGAAAAAAGTAAGGTGAGTTAAGAAATTTAAACAATAGTACTATATAGGGAATTGTGATTAAGGAAAAAGTTTTCAGCAGTTTTGTTCATTTCTGCATTGAAAATATTAAATGCTTATTGTGTTTGAATTTTTCCCTTAATCGTTAAACTAAATATAAATAATACTCCCAATATTGCAAGAATGTAGACTGTAATGTGAGTTTTTATTCATTCCCATATATTAACGTTCATGCACACTAAAGAAGAAAAATACTTCGCTTGATTCTTCTTCTTGCGCTGACAATAAAACTAAGGGAAATTAACGAGAACAATCTTGATGTATTGGAACTATTGCAAGGTGTATTGGAAAAGCAAAATATTATTTGTGTCGATCATGGTGGATATGGAGGAGACATTTTCATTCATATAAGAAGACTGATATAAGAATGTTATTCAAGAAATAAGTCAAAAATATCTTCCATATTTGTTGTTGGATAGGTTAAGTGATGCAGAAGATTTAACTAATTATAACACACATTCTTGTTATATTAAATTTTCAGGAAAATGTTTGATGGACATTGAAACACCCAGTTGAGAGACAAACAAATTGGTTCGCACACCCTGAAACCAAGTGGATGTATAAATAATCTTGGAATCTGGATGTGTATCATGCTTCTCAAGTTCATAAGTACTATAACAATCTATAGCTTTCAATAAATTCTAAATGAATAAATGTACTAACATTTTTTACACCAATTCAACACTTCATACTGTTTCTATCTCCCTATCACATTATCAATCTATTACATCTATCACATTTATCTCCTTTTCACCAATGGGGTGCAAATCTTTGTTCCGTTCATTGTCCTCATTTGATATAGAATTATCATTACAAGCGTACTCATTGCGAATGTCTTCCCATTGTATCTTATCGATAATACTACAATGCACTTGCCATTCTATTAGCCCATATATGATCAAGTCTTCTTGTAGAATAGGTGAAGATTGGATTGAAATG
Source organism: Medicago ruthenica (assembly GCA_018208015.1). Taxonomy (NCBI): domain Eukaryota; kingdom Viridiplantae; phylum Streptophyta; class Magnoliopsida; order Fabales; family Fabaceae; genus Medicago; species Medicago ruthenica. Next base: position 769,610 of record CM031374.1, on the reverse strand, counting down.
TTACCCGCATTCTCGTCACCAGTTTTCTTATCAGCACAAGAAGAAGGATCAAGCAAGGTGTTTTTCATTTTTTCAGAATTTTCTTCTTTGACCTATATATGAAAAACTTTGTCAAAATCAAAATATTTAGTCAAAATAACGGTTACAATATTATCATTAATATAAGTTGATTGCATCACCTGCTTCAAGAGTGTTGTTTTCACTCATATCCCCAATTTCCAAAAATATTTTTTTGTAGAAGTTTACGTAAAGGCGTATAAATAAAATTAATTATTGCCAAACTATATAAAAATATTATTGACCAGAAACTTGCACAGGAGCGTTGATAGTCAAAAGAAAAAAAAAACTACCAGAAACTTCATAACAAAAAATGCCACAAAATATTATAAAATATTTAGTCAATGTAATTTTTTAGTCAATATAATGATACTAACAAAATTATCATTAAAATATAAGTTAGATGTATCACCTTATTTTCTCTTTTTCTTCTTTTCCTTTTCGATTCTTTGGAGACACTAGCAGATGCATCCCCCATTTGAAGGTTATTATTTTCAATCTCAATATCCTAAAAATTATTTGAATTAGTTTAAGTAAAGGGGTATAAATAAAATTATATATGTAGCAATTTTTTTAAAAGGAAAATCATTGTAGCAACATTATCATTAAATATGATGCATCACCTTGTTTATTGTTTTTCTCTTCTTTGTTAAGGAGACATTATGAGGAAGTACACCTGCATCCCTCTCTTTAAGATTGTTATCTTCCTCCTTGGCATAAATATCCTAAAAAATATAAGGAGTATGAATGAAATTAAAGCTATGATTATCAAAAATTTCATTTATTACAACATAAACATTTATATATCTTCAAAAATAACACATAAAACATTTATATATAAAGTTTTAATGCTTCACCTTTCCTTCTTTTTCCTTTGAATCTAACTTCATAACATAAAATGCCACAAAATATTTATATATAAATATTTGGTCAATGTAATTTTTTAGTCGATATAATGATACCAACAAAATTATCATTAAAATATAAGTTAGATGTATCACCTTATTTGCTCTTTTTCTTCTTTTCCTTTTCGATTCTTGGGAGACACTAGCAGATGCATCCCACACTTGAAGCTTATTATTTTCATTCTCAATGTCCTAAAAATTATTTGAAGAAGTTTAAGTAAAGGGGTATAAATAAAGTATAGGGTATAACTAAATCATATAAAAATATCATTTGTCATTGACAAAAACTTTCAGGCCAGCATTCATGGTAAAAAGAAGAAGAAAAATAAGACCTGAAACTCCATTAGATAAAATGCCACAAAATCAATTATATATGAAATATTTAGTCAATATTATATTGGATGAATGAGTATAAATGTCCTAAAAAATATATAATTCAAGATTGTTATATATTTAATTCAAGATTGTTATCTTCCTCCTTGGCCTCAATGTCCTAAAAAATATCAGGAGTATGAATGAGTATAAATGAAATTAAAGCTATGATTATTAAAAATTTCATTTATCATGACCACAAACTCCGTCTTATAAGATACAACATAAACATTTATATATCTTCAAAAATAACACATAAAACATTTATATATAAAGTTTTAATGCTTCACCTTTCTTTCGTTTTCCTTTGAATCTAACTTGGTGTAGCCTTCCGGAAGTAAGTGATTTACAACTTCCTTAACTGATCTTAATTTCTTACCACTGGTGGTACCATGAGCATAGTACTTCAAGAAAGATAACAAAAAATGAAGATAAATGAGTGTTATTATCATTAGCAAATATATATTAATTATCATACACATTAGAAATTAATTTTACCATATCTAATGTTCCCGAAGTTCTTTTTCTACATTCTACCTCCCATTGATCAAGATTTGATGATAAATTTTCTGTATTTGGGAAAGTCGTTGCATCTATTGCAAATTGAAATGAAATAATCTCCTTTTTTATCAATTTGGTTGTCCCAATCCTCCCTCTTCTATGTGGTTCCTATCAAACAAAATCATCAATACAATATGTTAGAACAATAATTCAAATGTTATAACAAATAAATGAATAGTAGGTTGCTTAATTACTCAATGTATTCATTTTTTTCTTTTTGCAAAGAATCCCATTTGATTTTAAAAAAGTGTTAAACACAATTAATAGACGACAATAAATTTCTCTCACTAGCTGCATAGATCCAAAATATTGCATTAACAATGTACTTAACAATGTACCTGATGGTGTGGTTGGTCCTCATACGGATCGGGTAAGGGATATTCTTGTTCTGCCTCATCTTCTGCGCCAACTTCTTCTTGATTCTGAAGGTCTTGAGTGACGGCATTTTCAATTCTCACCTCCGAGATGCCAGAGGACAACACCGAGCATGCTTGTAAACCCTAACACCCAAATATATGCTTAATTTATATTTTGGATATATTTGAAATTTCAACTAACAATTGATTTTAGTGACAAAAAAATGAAATGGTTTTCTTTTATGCGTTTCAAATAATTTACAATGAAAACATAAGAAAAAATAAACATTTTTTAGCCTCCAACTTTTGTCTATATGCTTCAACTTCTTCCTTACAACAAAAAAATGTTATGCTATGAAATTAATTTTAAGTAAATTAAGGATATGAGAATATGTACCTCTACAGGGGCATCATCTCCATTTTCCTTGACCTTATCCTTGCACTTCGTTCTAAAACTTTTTAATATCCTCTGTGTCATGTAACAAGATAGATGTATCAAATTAGCTATAGAAACTCCTGTATTTTTCTAATAGAATAGTTAATTAATAATGAATGAAAAATTATTGATTAATACTTACATTGATGTTGTCTCTAAGCAACAGACCCAGTCCTTTGCCATGGACATCTTTTTGATTGGTACCTTTAAACAATGAGATAGGATATTTTCTGTGCATGATTGATATGATAGTTCTCTCCTCAACACAGTTTGTAAATCACTTGGGGACTATCCCGTTATTGTAACTCTTTATATAGAGGATGAGAGGCTAAGAATGTTAAAGGTGGCAAGTTAACAATTTTTTTGTTGAGAGAAAGTATAACATTTTTTTATTTTTTATTTTATTAAAGGGAAATTATAACATTTTTTTATTTTTTATTTTATTAAAGGGAAAGTATAACCATTTGGAAAATCAGTATATGTCTTTCAAAAAAAAATCAAAAAAAGTATATGCAAATTTTTTAATGTGCGTGTACGTTAATACAATGGGCTGAATAGATACCAGCATTACTGTACACAGTCTTGCAAGATTTATACTTTTTTTTTTAGATGAAAGATTTATACTATTTATTATATTCGGTTTGACAATTAAGGGTAAAATTTAAAAATTAAGGATATTATTTATTTCCTGCTGAAATTAATAAAAATGCTAAAAGTATTTCCTTTTATCACATTTTCCTTTATTTTGATTATTGACCAAAATTTGTTCAAATCGACCTATTATTTATTGCAATATTCCTTAAAAAAAAAATAAGCAAGAAATATTTCTTGTTCGAGAAAGTCCTTTTGTTGGTATCACGTGTATTGGTAACCTATATCATTTGTAAAACAATCGGTATTTGATAAGCATGAAGTATTTAATATGTTAATTTTTTTTTTTTTGCTGAATCAAAAGCAATGGAAAACATCATAAGGAGACAAGACATCCCAACTAGGTTGGCACATCAATATCACCTCCGTCCTCTGCCACCATGCTCATAAAATATATTAAAAAAAAAAAAGAAAAATTGTACAAGCGGGGACCAGACCTGAACCCGCAAAAAGAAAACAGAAAATAAAATAAAACTCGAGACCTAAGGAAAATGGTAATTAGGAAGCCCCACCCAATCTCTAAAAAATTCCTGGCTAATAAAAGTTGGTAAAACATCCCACCAGAAAGGATTCGTAACACCATGCACATGATTAGCCAACTTATCTACACAACTGCATGTTTCCCTCGCGATATATATGAGAAGACATGACCGAGATACCAGCGTTCATACAATTATGCCACCGATTGCGCAAAGCAAAAGGAACCAAAGTAGTGTTCCGAAAAGCCCCCCAGAGCACTTTGAGAATCCCCCTCAACCCAAAGATACAGCCAAACGATGTCTGAGAGCATATTCAATAGCAAACACAAAGCCATAGAGCTCTGCTTCGAAAACTGTCTGAGCATCCACAAAGCCTTTTTTATATCGACTTTTAATGCCAAATCGTCGCCAAAGCATTTACGGTCTAAAAGATTGTCTGCTTCAGAAGCTAGAATCACACATTCAGAAATTTGTCGATCTCTAATAAAACCTCGTTGATTAACTGAAACAATTCGCATGGTAATATGACCTAATCTGTCAACTAAAATTTTAGTAACAATTTTAAACTGAAAATTAGCCAAAGCAATCGGACGAAAATCTCCCAAAGAATCGGCACCTGGAACTTTCGGAATAAGAACTAGAGTATTTGAATTTAAATTAGGCAGCAGCACCCCCAAGCTAAAGAAGTCTTATCCTCACCCACAATATTCCAAAAGTGTTGGTAAAAAAACCACCAAAACCGTCCGGTCCCGGTGCACCATCCCCATTCAGATCAAAGACAGCCCCTTTGATCTCCTAGGCCAAGGGAAGCTTACACAAAAAATCATTATCTTCCTCCGTAACTAAATGCAGAATACAATTTACCACCATATCATTCGGCACACAATGATTCTCACCGCAAAATATCTGTTTGAAATAATCAAGAATATGGGATTCAATGTCAGCAGGAGAGGTGAGAATATTATTACCATGACGAAGCAAGACCAGCTGCTTGGATGCGGATTTAATCGAGGCTACTCTGTGAAAATAAGCCGTATTGCGATCACCATGAATAAAACTTTGAGACCTTGCTTTTTCTCTCCATAATTGATCACGGCAATTCAGAGCAGTAGTAAGAATTAATTGTGCTTGGAGATCTTGTAAATACAAATCATCTATAACACCATCAGAGTCAATTTGTAATTGTATCATGTTTACCTCATCTATAGCCAATTTGACTTGGCGCTCAACATCACCAACAACTGACTTGTTCCAAAATTGAAAAGCGTGCGCCATATGTCTTAATTTAGTGTGAAGCCGAACCATGCCGCTACTAGCCACAGGCTGACACCAAGTTTCCTCCACCAAGCGACGACAGTCATTATGCTCAATCCAAGATTTATAAAATTTGAAATGACCTCCCCGAGTAACCAAAGCAAATTCAAGAGTCAAGAGTAAAGGATAGTGATCTGACTGATGTCTAGCTAAAGTACAACAAGAAGATGTATGCCAAAAATCCACCCACTCCTCATTACAAATTGATCAGTCCAGCCACGATGCAATAGAATGAGAACCAAGACAACCATTGTACCAAGTAAAAAACAGAAGTCGAAGGATGAAGGAGTAAATGAGTATTTGTCCAGAGTAAAAAATCATGGCAAGAAATAGACAGAGGGGGACGCCCACCACGCTTCTCATGTGCCCTCAAGACCGCAATAAAAAGCCAAGGCCCCGGTAACATGTTTTGGAGACGAGAAAGATCAATCCACAAAAGCCTACGCTCTAAGTAAGACGTGCTTGCATACACACCAGCTATATACACAATCCAACTATGACAATCCACCTTCAACACAATACATTGCGAGGAAACAAAAATACAAGAGGGAGAAATATCACGACCCCAAAGCGCCCATAGATTAGGAGCCAGAGGCGCTATATTATTCATACATTAACCTGTAGCCTGAATAGAATTTCAATACCAAGCAGGAAGATGCGAGAAAGGTACCTTAGGTTCAGCAATAAACATAATCTCTGGTCGATGATTCCGAAAAAAATCATGGAGTGTAGTTCGGGATTGCGAATTTCCTATAACTCTAGTAATCCAAAAAAGATTTTCATTGAGAAGTGTGTGTGTGTGTGTGTGTGTGTGGGGGGGGGGGGGGGATCACCCTTGAAACGGGTATTGTAAGCCGTCTTATTGAGAGCCTTGCGTTGCTTTTTCGTCAGAACGGGAGTAAAAGGCGCATCATTATCATCTTGTTGTTCCAACACTTGTTGTACCAAATCCATATCTTTACAAAGCGTGGGACAAATCTCACCTATGTTCACCTCCACAATTTGTGTCACCAGAGCCAAACTCGCGGGGGAAGAGAGAGTGGTACTGCCCTCAACAGTCTGCACTTTCTCCAAAGGTTCCACCCGTTCCAAAATTGGTTGAGTAGTATCTAAATGTCGCAAAGCTACAATCTCAGCTGTAACATTATCAAGTGCAAAGTGAAAAGAATGATTTTCCTTAGTAAGTTGTGCTTCGTGTACCTCATTCTCTGCGACATTATTGCTGTTCGGGGTAATCAATTTTGGTGTTGGTGTTGAGGCTGTCGAAACCGCATCTGAGTCCATCTGTTGCTGGGCGTGCTGTTGTTTTTGTGTTGCTGTGGCATTTAAAATGTTATTATATTTCCTCTCTCAAAGAAAAAAAAAATTGATACGCATGAAGTATTTAATATGTTATTATAAATCCTCCCTCAAAGAATTTTTTTTATCATAACAATTTCAATTCACTTTTTTTCTTAAAAAAATTGAATGCACTTTTTTGTAAAAAAAAAAAAAAATTTAGATGCACCTTTAAAGATAACTCAAAGAATGTATTCAATGATGATTTTGATGAGTTTTTGGAGGCTTCGATATATTCTCCAAATTCAATCTATATTGTTATAGTACTTGCAAGACTAAAAATATATTAATCACAAGAATTCATTAATCATTTTCTATAAAATCACTTTTCAGTTTTTTTTTTTTTTATAGATTTTACAATTTTTTTTCCATCCACTGTAATCATCCAAAGCTCTCCCTCTCCCGACTCCCAAACAAACCCTTCTTTCTAGTGTTGTTGTCAGAGACAACATGCACCTCTTCCTTTTATCTTCCTTTCTAGCTTTCTCTTCAATACGAAGACGAGTAATCAGACTTTCAAGAGAGAATTCCTTAGTTTTATGCCTAAGGAGGTTCTTGAAGTCCTTCAAGCTAGGAGGCAGTTTGTCTATGATGACATCCACTTGAAATCGCTCATTTAGAGGCATACCTTCAGTGATAATCTCATGTGCAATTTTCTGAATCTCATGGGATTGTGCCACCACAGATCTGTCATCAGTCATTTGACACTTGAGGTAGCGACTTACAACATATTTCTTAGCCCCAACTTCCTCAGTGTCATACTTCTTGTTCAGGGCATCCCAAACATCTTTTGCAGACTTACATACTCTATAATAGTCATAAAAATCATCGGCCAAACCAATAAGAACGAAATTCCTACAGAGGTAATCATTTTCATTCTAGAGGAGTATTTCTCTAGCCTTTTTATCCTTCTCTGGTTGTTCATCAGTTTCAAGAACTGCAAGGATCAGATCCTTCAAAACATTGACAACCTTTTTTGTTGTTAAGAAAAATTGCATCTTTTGTTGCCATCTTTTGAAGTGATTCCCTTCAAACCGAAATGGTTTGTTGTAGTCAGAAATAAAGTAACCACAGCCAATAATTTCTTCAGTAGTCATGGCAGAAAAAATAGTCTTAAAATTGTTGGAACAATGTTTAAAAAAATAGTTTGAAAAGGTTTTCAACCATTGAAGAAATTTTTGGGATGAGTCGCATACTAGGTTGCTCTCTTTAAGACTATTCGTGGCACTGCCCATATTTATGCAAGTATATTAACAACCACGTATTGCCTCCAGGACAAAACAACCTAGTCTAAATTGTATCGGATTTCCTACTGCACTGTAGGAAGCGTTCTAGATATACACTCTCTATATGACACTTAGACCACTGAATATGGTACTAGACCACTCTATATGGTACAAGACCACTCTTACTTTTGAAGGGACAAAATTGCAAAGGGACTTTTCCGAAGAGGCAGAATTCCGAAGGGACTTTTTCCGAAGGGACATAAATTAAAGGGGGAAAAGAATAGCTCGTCAACACAAGCTAAAGGAGGAAGAAGAGAGAAAAACTCTTTGACAACTCAAGAGAGTTTTTGGTGTGAGTAGAAGTGAGGAATGAGAGCTCTATTCATAGGTGAGGAGCCAAAGATGAGTTTCAGATCCAACGACCAAGATCATTTTACTGTTACAAAATAATTGAGAAAGTTGGCATGATTTTTTTTAATTCACATTATAACACACCTTGTGTTCCAAAACTCTGGGGGAGAGATTGATCTCTCCAATCCACTATCAACGAATTCTTTATAACGAGATACAAAATACTTACAAGAAATTAACTTCAACAAGCTCTCCAAGAACAAAACCTAATTTCTACCATTTTCTCAATATATTCCCAAGAACAAGAGACTCAATGATGTCACTCATCCAAGGTGTTTACAAATATTTGCCAACCCAAGAGAACCCTCACCAAAGACTCACAACCCTAAAATTACTTCTTTTGATTTCCCAATTTTCTCTCTCCTGAAACCATACTTAAAACATGAAAAATGAAGCCTTTCTTAGATCCTAAGAAAATCGTGTCCTGATTTCCCAAAATCGTGCCCTGATTTTCCAGATGGTACACAATACAACTGAACATTATCCATTAAGTCATTCCCCGATTTCTCTAAATCGTGCCACAATTTTTGCCGAATCTTCAATCATCAACTTTGAGACAATTCTCAACAATCTCAAAGCAGCATATTGAAAATCTCACAATTATAATGACAGGCTAGCCCATATTTGATGAACCAAAATACTTCTTAGATGTGATCTTTCTAACTCTACTTTTTACTTTTAGTATACATAAATCACATTACACGAGTACTTGAGTAATTTTATTTAAGTTTACTAATTTTTTAAGTTTGTTGTTTTCCACGTTTACACTTGAGAAAAAGTTTAATTAAGTGCAAGATAAATTTTAAAAAGGTAATAATTCAAAGAAATTCAAATCACCCCCTTCTTGTAAACATTCTTTTCACTTCAGACTAATCATTAATACAAGGCTAACCATAATCTACATATAGTCAACAACCAAAGCCTCTGGTCAAGTCCCACGATTGAATTGTCTATTAAATAAACTCAAGTCTAAATTGTCTAGTTCCTAATGTTAATTTCTCTGTACCAGGTATATTGTTAAGGAGCATAAAATTCTTTGAAGATTTTAAGACATAATTTCACTAAAGACATGAAGACAAGATATATTAGATTATATTTAGCAAGTCTTGAATAGGAATGTAAATATTTGTAAGTACCATATCTTTAGCATTGATAGGAGTATTGATATTCATTGCAAATTGATGTTATCAGGCATATAAATAGGAGTAATTGTAGGAAGCAATGAAGGATCCTCTTGTATATATCCCACGATCTAATAGAATGAAATTAGAATTGACAAATACCATATTTTTTTAACATGGTATCAGAGCCCTAGAATAGAACCCTACGGAAAAACATACCTGGCGGCTGCTATGGCAGAAAAACAAGAGCAACCAAAACTTGACACAGATGCCAAATAAGAGCAATTAAAGTATGATCCTGGCAACAGAAACCCATCACTTTATTATCTATACTCCAATGAAAATCCTAGAAGTGTGATTACGCAGGTGCATCCGAAAGGTGAAAACTGTGAGGAATGGGTTCCAGCTATGCGAACGTCCCTGATGGCGAGAAGAAAATGGGGTTTCATTGATGGAACGATGAAGCTACCAGAGGATGGATCACCTGAAATCAAAGAGTGGTGGACCGTTCACTTCATGTTTTTATCATAGATTTTGAACACGATTGCCTATACCTTGCGCTCAATGATATCGATTGAGTCTAACTCGTGGGGTGATCGACCACGAGGTGAAAACAAACCAAGTGGACAAAGCAAAGGGCTACATCGGACTGGAAACTATGCAGGACATGGAAAAATGGTGCGCGCCAATGTTGCACAAACTGTAGGAACATGTGTTAGTGCTTTTGTTCGTACTAGTTTTACACCATAAAATTCTAGACTAACATGTTTAAGGGATGAGCAGTGGCAGACATTGGTGGAGTTGTTGAAGAACTCAACGTCAACTACAAGTGAAAGAATGACAGGTAAAATTAAACTTGACACATGGATCGTTGACACTGGAGCATCAAACCAAATGACAGGTAGTTTAATAAAGTTATCTGAACTACGAGATGTGTTTGGTTGTCCCGTTGGATTGCCGGATGGACAAAGTGTCACTTCAACTAAACAAGGAACTATAAAACTTGACGGGGGTTTAAAGCTAAAATATGTGCTTTATGTTCCTAGTCTGAATTACAATTTAATATCAGTGTCATAGTTGATTGATGAATCAAATTGTATTGTTCAATTCACTTCTGATTTGTGTATTATACAAGACCGCACTTCGAAGATGATGATTGGTGCCGGTGAGCGAATGGATGGGCTTTACTTCTTACAAGGAATCCCAAACGTGAGAGCATTCAAAACCAGTGGAGTGAATCAATTGGAACTGTGGCACAGGCGCATGAGACATCCTTCTTTGAAGACTATCAAGTTACTACCTAGTGTTAACTGTGGAAAAATTAGCGAGTCAATGAATAAAGCCTGTGAAGTATGTCAACAGGCTAAATAAAATAGAGAAAAGATCACTTTAAGTGATCACAAGGCTGCTGATGTATTTGAACTCATTCATTGTGATTTATTGGACCATATAGAACTTCTTCTTTTTGTGGTGCTTCGTATTTTTTAACAATTGTGGATGATTGCTCACGAGCTGTGTGGATATCTTTGTTAATTGACAAGAAAGAAGTAACACACACTAATAAACTTCTTCGCCATGGTTGAAAGACAATATAACAGAAGAGTTAAAATTGTTTGAAGCGATAATGAGACGGAGTTCACATGCATGAAGGGTTGTTTCCTCGAACAAGGTATCATGTTTCAAACTTCTTGTATAGGGACACCATAACAAAATGGAAGAGTGGAAAGAGAGCATCATCACATTCTAAATGTAGCACGAGCATTGGAGTTTCAAGGAAATCTTCCAATTGAGTCTTGGGGAGAATGCATATTGGCAGCGAGGTACTTAATTAATCGCACTCCAACTTTAGTATTAAATGGAAAAACACCATACGAAGTGTTGTGTGGACAAGCACCTTCATATGACCATTTACGAGTGTTTTGATCATTATGTTATGCACACAATCAAGGGAGAAAAGGAGATAAATTTGCTAGCACAAGTAAAAAATGCTTGTTTGTTGGATACCCTTATGGGAAGAAAGGGTAAAAGTTGTATGATCTTGAAACAAAAGAATTTTTTGTATCAAGAGATGTTGAGTTCCTTGAAACAACATTTCCTTTTGATCAAGAGGTTGCTGAACAAAGCCAGAATGTTGTGAAAAATACTATTGGTGTTGATGTTGATGATAGGAGTGGAAATGATGAATTCATCAAAACAATGTTTGAACATAAAATGAGACAAGTACTGAAGTGAGGGGGGGATGCAAGATGAGCAAAATCTTGATGATATAGAACCTGTATTGCATGAATTCAGTGACGCATCCCCAGTAATGCAAGTTCATAGTACGCAAGATGAAGGTGAGCAATTAGGATGAGGGCACCGAGTCAAACATCCATTTACTCGTTTGCACGGTTATGTCACTAACACCATCCAAAAGTTGAGCCCTTCCAAATGTTCATCATTTCTCACACATAATCCAGGTGCACCTTATCCTTTAGGCACATTATGTGAACTATGACAAATTTTCTTTGCCACACAAAAACATCCTTGCGGAAATTACTACAGAAAAAGAACTAGCCTATTTTTATGAAGCAGTCAAAGACGAGAGATGGAGAGCAGCCATGCAAGAAGAAATACAAGCTCTTCAAACAAACGAAACATGGGAGGTACAAAGTTTGGCACCGGGTAGGAAGGCTCTTAGCTTCAAATGGGTGTATCAAATTAAGTATCACTTAGATGGAACGGTGGAACGATTTAAGGCACGACTTGTAATCTTGGGAAACCATCAAGTTGAAGGAGTTAACTGCACTGAAACATTTGCACCTGTTGTAAAAATGGTGACAATGTGTATTGTCTTGGAAGTAGCAGCGATGGGAGAATGGGAGTTACATCAAATGGATATGCATAATGCATTCCTGCACGGTGAGCTTCACGAAGAAGTGTTCATGAAGATGCCTCCTGGATTTCATGTGCAGCAACTCAACAAGGTATGTAAGTTGCGCAAATCACTTTAAGGATTTAAGCAAGCACCACAATGTTGGTTTGCCAAATTATCCGCTGAATTGAAGAAATATGGATTCAAACAATCATATCTTGACTATTCTTTATTTACTCTACAACATGATGATGTGCAACTTGTGGTCCTTGTTTATGTTGATGACCTCATAATCTTTGGAAGTCATCCTGCTGCCATTCGAAGGTTTAAAAAATACTTAAGCACATGCTTTCACATGAAAGATTTAGGTGTCTTGAAGTATTTTTTAGGGGTTGAAGTTGCTAGAAGTCCCACCGGGATCTATCTTTGCCAACACAAGTATGCTCTTGACATTATCTCTGAGTTTGGACTCCTTGGACCTAAGCCTGCTAGCTTACCGTTAGAACAGAACCATCGATTGTCATTGGCTAATGGATGCTTTCTTGAAAATCCAGATCAATATAAACCCTGGTAGGCCGACTAATATACTTATACTTCACTAGGCCTGAGCTGTCATATAGTGTTCAGTCTCTCTCACAATTCATGCAACAACCAAGGTAAGAACATTGGTGAAATTCTGGAAAGCGTGATTCTGAACCGTAAAACAGAGTACAAAAACGCAGAACAGAGTATACAGTTCAGAAGCAAAATAACAGACAGAAAGTAAAGAACACAGGTGATTTGTTAACCCAATTTGGTGACAAACACACCTACGTCTGGAGGCTACCAAACCAGGAAGGAAATCCACTAAATAGTATCAATTCAAAGACCTATGACAATATCCCCTGTTTCCCAGTCTTCTCACTTAATCATTACTCGTATAGATTTCTACCTAGGAACTCCTAGATATAAGAACACCTCTTACTACCTACTCAAGCAATCACTGCCCCAGAGATTGTATACTCTAAACAAACAAGGATGAAGACACACTTCAAAACATCAAAGTCACTTTTGCATAAAAGCTTTAAGTGAATTACAACTCAATAAAACTAAACCAACCCTAACAGATGAGTGGTGTACAGAAAACACAGCACAAAGCTGACAAACTCAAAAACTAAGACTCTCTCAATAATAACTTCTGTTTTTGATGTCTCTTTCTTCAATAACAGCGTCCTCTTTATATAGCTTCAGCAGCAACATAATTCTTGAATCAAAACTTCTTCAAAGATATATTTCCAGAATTTTTTTAGAAGCAAATAGAAGCAATTATATTTTTGAAATATATTTTGCAAAGATTCCTTTCAAAATATATTCATAAATAAAAGAATCCAATCTTCAATAAAGATCTTCACGCAAAATAATCTTCCTTCTAGAAACAAAGCTTGGATAATTTCTTCAATTAAATCTTCTCATAAAGATCATGTTCTGAAAATACACATCTCCAAGGCGCACAAAAAAGAACGCAGAAAACCAGCTTCTGATGTCTGCGTCTGAACATTTCAGCTTTTGAAGGTTGCTTTTGAAGGTCACCGTCTGAACAGTGCTTCTGAAGGTCAGCGTCTGAACAGTGCGTCTGAAGGTCCAGCTTCTGATGTTCAGCTTCTGAAGTACTGTTCAGCTTCTGAAGCCCAGCTTCTGAGGAACAGCTTCTGAAGACGCACACATGCTTGTATATTTGATTTTAGCAAACATGAAGCCAACAACCAAATATCCAACAATCTCCCCCTTTGGCAAATTTTTGGCTAAAATCAATTTAAGCACAGAGAGTCACAACAAGCAAGTTCTTCACACATCAAAATTACGCAACTATGAAGAACATAACACAAATGTAGCAACAACAGAGTCAGCAGTGGATGATTCACTACATTTCACACAAATACTCCCCCTTAACAGATCAGTTTCTGACAGGAAACACACAAACTCCCCCTGAACTACCTCTGAACAGATACTCAGGAACAACACAATTTAGGAACACACAAACTGAAATACTCCTCCTGAGCTAGAGACACCCCCCCTGAAACACAGAACATCAGCACTCCTAACAGAGACTTCCAGTTCCTGTACAATTATACTTTTCTCCCCCTTTAGCCAAACAATCTTGACAAAACACAGTCTTCACACAGAAAACAAAAACTGAATTAGAAACAAAGACTGCTTTGACATCAGATTCTGTATCAGACATAGCTTCTTTATAAGGACCAACATCATCTTCATCTCCCTCACTTCCTGCTTGCTCACCCTCAGCAATCTGTAATTGCTATAACTCCTTATGCAAATTAACCCTTGAAAAATCACAAACAGAGACATTCTTCTTTCCACCTAGGTTTTCATCTAGCATAGACATGAAGAGATCCATGTGAAGTTTAAGATGTTACAGCTTCTTGTGAGACATCTTGATTTGTTTTCCACTTTGACACTCACCACAAACTTTGTCTTCATTGATCTTAATTTTGGGTTCCACAGACATGACTTTATTCAAACCCCTCAGGTTTGAGTGCCCAAGTTTCTGGTGACAGAGTCTGACTTCTTCTTCAGGTACCCACAAGTAACAATTGTCCTTAGATCTACTGCCCCTCATCAGCACTTCACGTTCTTTACCAGTTACCAGACATTCCTCTTTGTTAAAGTTCACTTTCAACTCTTGATCACACACCTGGCTTATGCTGATCAGATTTGAAGTTAGTCCTTTTACTAATAGCACATTATCTAGCCTTGGTAATCCATCACTGATCAAGTCTCCAATTCCAAGAATTTGTCCTTTAGCTCCATCACCAAAAGTTACATAGCTACTGAAGTAAGGTTTTAAATTGCTTAAATACTTCTTGACACCAGTCATGTGTCTGGAGCATCCACTATCAAAATACCAATCTTCCCTAGAGGAGGCTCTCAAAGATGTATGAGCTATGAGGCCAACATTATTACCTTTGGGTTTCCATACCTTCTTGACATTGATTCTGTTTGCAACAGGTTCCACTTTTCTGTGCTGAAAGTGCTTGGGGTAACCATATAGCTTGAAACAGAATGGCTTTATGTGCCCCTTCTTACCACAGTGATGACATACCCATAGATGAGTTCTCCTCTTTCTCTTAGACTTCTGAGGTTCCTTGTGATGTTCCATCTTAGATGTGCCTATCATTGGATCATAAGTTCCAACAGCAGGAATGAACCTTTTAGCTTGATTTTGTTGTTTGGTGCTCAAAGTCCCATCAACAAAACCTTTGCCATTTGGTTTCCCTTGGTTTTGACACTCCAAAATCTCCTCCAGCACATCAGTACCAGTGTTTAACATTCTGATTTGCTTCTTCATATGATCAAGTTGAGAATTCAGTTGGCTTACCTCATCTTTAAGATCAGAAATCTGTGCTAAATGGTTACTTCTTTCAGCAAGCAGTTGACTGATAGTCTTCTTCTGATTTTCTAACTTGCAAACTTCTTCATTTCTGAGGTATAGTTCTTCATAAGAGGCAGCTGGTTCTTCAAAAGACAATTCTTCATCACTGGCTTCAGACTCTGATGAAGCTTCAGACTCTGATAGTACTTCAGAACCTGATGGTGCTTCTGAAACCATAACTTTATTATCAGACATGCATCTACCAGTAAAGGCAGCAACATGCTTAGCAGACTCATTCTCTTCTCCTTCTGAGTCATCAGACCAAGAAACAGCCAAACTTTTCTTCTGTTTCTTGAGGTATGTGGCACATTCTGTCCTGATGTGGCCATATCCTTCACACTCATGACACTGTACTCCTTTGGATTGATTGTTTTTCTCATCAGTTCTTGTCTTCTGCTTCAGAAACTTCTTAAATTGTTTACTCAGCATCACAAGAGCTTCTGAAGTGCTTTCATCATCCACAGTATCAGCATCTGCTACAAAAGCAACACCTTTTTCCTTCTTATCAGTTCTGGCTATTTCAAAATTTTGAAGAGACCCTATCAATTCCTCCACCTTCATACTGGAGATGTCATGTGCTTCCTCAATGGCAGTCACTTTCATGTCAAATCTCTTAGGTAAGGATCTAAGGATTTTCCTCACAAGTTTCTCATCAGATATTCTTCTCCAAGAGAATCAAATGAGTTGGCCATGTCCAGAACGTTCATATAGAAGTCTTGAATATTTTCATCCTCCAACATTCTGAGATTTTCAAACTTTGTGGTGAGAAGTTGAAGTCTAGACAATTTTACCTTGGAAGTGCCTTCATGAGTAGTTTTAAGAATCACCCAAGCATCCTTAGCCACAGTACACTGCTTGATCAGTCTGAACATATTCTTGTCCACTCCATTGAATATAGCATTCAAAGCTTTGGAGTTTCCAAGAGCTAATTCATATTCAACCTTGGACCAATCTTCCTCTGGTTTTAATTCAGTTGTCTTCTTACCCTCTTTGTCAGTCACAACAGGATGTTCCCAACCTTTCAGAACTGTTTTCCAGGTTTTGATATCTATTGATTTAAGGAAAGCACTCATGCGTGATTTCCAATAATCATAGTTGGAACCATCCAACAGAGGTGGTCTGTTCACAAATCCTCCTTCTTTCTCCATTATGCCAGAAAAATATCTTCCCTGGAGCTCACCCTAAAAACAGGCAGGGTGCCTGCTCTGATGCCAATTGAAATTCTGGCAAGTGTGATTCTGAACCACAAAACAGAGTACAAAAACGCAGAACAGAGTATACAGTTCAGAAGCAAAATAACAAACAGAAAGTAAAGAACACAGGTGATTTGTTAACCCAGTTCGGTGACAAACACACCTACGTCTGGAGGCTACTAAGCCAGGAAGGAAATCCACTAAATAGTATCAATTCAAAGACCTATGACAACAGCCCCTGTTTCTCAGTCTTCTCACTTAATCACTACTCGTATAGATTTCTACCTAGGAACTCTTAGATATAAGAACCCCTCTTACTTCCTACTCAAGCAATCACTGCCCCAGTGATTGTATACTCTAAACAAACAAGGATGAAGACACACTTCAAAACATCAAAGTCACTTTTGCTTAAAAGCTTTAAGTGAATTACAACTCAATAAAACTAAACCAACTCTAACAGATGAGTGGTGTACAGAAAACACAGCACAAAGCTGACAGACTCAAAAACTAAGACTCAATCTATAATGACTTCTGTTTTTGATGTCTCTTTCTTCAATAGCAGCGTCCTCTTTATATAGCTTCAGCAGCAACATAATTCTTGAATCAAATCTTCTTCAAAGGTATATTTCCAGAATTCTTTTAGAAGCAAATAGAAGCAATTATATTTCTGAAATATATTTTGCAAAGATTCCTTTGAAAATATATTCATAAATAAAAGAATCCAATCTTCAATAAAGATCTTCACGCAAAACAATCTTCCTTCTAGAAACAAAGCTTGGATAATTTCTTCAATTAAATCTTCTCATAAAGATCATGTTCTGAAAATACACATCTCCAAGGCGCACAAAAAAGAACGCAGAAAACCAGCTTCTGATGTCTGCGTCTGAACATTTCATCTTCTGAAGGTTGCTTCTGAAGGTCAGCGTCTGAACAGTGCTTCTGAAGGTCAGCGTCTAAACAGTGCATCTGAAGGTCCAGCTTCTCACGTTCAGCTTCTAAAGTAATGTTCAGCTTCTGAAGCCCAACTTCTAAGGAACAGCTTCTGAAGACGCACACATGCTTGTATATTTGATTTTAGCAAACATGAAGCCAACAACCAAATATCCAACAATTGAGAAGCTGTACTAAGAGTAGTACGCTATCTGAAAGGTAATCCAGGACAAGGAATTTTACTCAATCGTTCATGTGACTTGCAACTCTATGGATGGTGTGATTCAGATTGGGCAGGCTGCCCATTAACCAGACGATCTGTTACAGGGTGGTTAGTGATGCTTGGTAGCTCTCCAATCTCTTGGAAGACGAAGAAATAACATACTGTGTCTCACTCATCAGCTGAAGCAGAGTATAGATCAATGGCCGCTACTACCTATGAGTTAAAATGGATCAAGGGATTTTGTCTAGTCTTATTATTCTACATTCCAAACCCATGAGTCTTCATTGTGATAGTCAGGCAGCGTTGCACATCGCCAAAAATCCTGTATTCCATGAGCGCACTAAGCATATTGAAGTGGATTGTCATTTTGTCAGAGATGAAATATTTAAAGGCAATGTTCAAACAACCTATGTTCCTACTCATACACAACTCGCTGATATATTCACAAAGGCATTGGGAAAATCACAGTTTGAGTTCCTTCTTAACAAGTTAGGCATTCGAAACCTTCATGCTCCAACTTGAGGTGGGGTATTAGATTATATTTAGCAAGTCTTAAATAGGAATGTAAATATTTATAAGTACGATATCTTTAGCATTGATAGGAGTATCAGTATTCATTGCAAATTGATGTTAGCAGGCACATAGATAGGAGTAATTGTAGGAAGCAATGAAGTATCCTCTTGTATATATCCCACGATCTAATAGAATGAAATCAGAATTGACAAATACCATATTGTTTTAACATATAAAGCATATCTTTTGGAATTTATAGACGTCCTTCTATAAAAAAGGTACAGTCTCAAAACGCTTTCTTACTTCAAAACCGCCACAAGACACAATATCACTTTGTACGAACATTTGATTCATAGCAAGCTATAACGTCTTTCTTTTCAACGAATAGTGTCTTCAATGATATAAAACCAAATTGATTCCAATTGAAGAAAATGTCAATGACCAAATATGGATATGATGAAGAGAATCTTGTTAAAGAGTCTTAGTGGTTAACCATTTAATGGTCAATTATTAAAAGGATTCAAGGGCTTAAGAATCCAAAACCAAATATTGCATGTTTACACATAAAACTTATTATCTTGTCAGCCAAAATCGACATATAGGAGGTTAGACGTTACACGAATTTTCCCTCAATTGATGGAAGGTTATGCGATATTTTAGACGAACGAGGATCAAGAGACTATTTATTTATTGAATCTACTTATGAGTACATGGGTTTTGAAGACATCAGATTGAGCCCAAGTTCATTAGAACTGAACAATGAGGAAGTAAAATGACACTCCCTATATATAACACCACCAACCATACAGAGCAATGAGCGATGGGGCACGTTTTGAGTAAGGGTTGTGCACTATTGACGTTGGCAACAAATCCAGCTATTAAGTGGAAAGTTGTCAGCCAAACATTGGGCGCCTTAAACCCCTCAACGACGAAAAACTCATGCATTACTCGCAATAATATCATAGCAAGGTTAGACACTTTAAGACATGTCGTTTTGGGTTGTAGGAATTGTTTTGCCTATAAATAATCATTTTGTACAATATATTCGACACCATCAATCAAACCAAACTATTTTATTATATTTTATCCCTTTATCATTATGTATTTATTCTTAATCTACTTAGAGAAACTCAAAAACAATCGTACTTCACAAACAATATCATATTGGAAGGTAACAACAAATCAATAAGTTCTCTAAACAACAGTGAATAACATTATAAATCCCTAATTTTCTAAAGTAGAGGGTTAATTCACAAAGTAGAGAAGGAGATTGAAGCAGTTCTAGAAGGTGATTCAAGCAAATGATGGATGAGTATTTTTAAGAGGGAGAGGTAGAGCGAGCGATAAGATTTTCAATTGTGAGAGGTTTTCAATGCTAAGAGATGATATATATGATTATTGTTGTCAAAATTCCGACTTAAATTCTAAAATCTAGGATTTTGTAACTTTATTCACCTTCAACAACTCAAATTCATAGCAGAATCCTAAAATAGGAAAAATCCTAGTAAAATTGCATCAAAATCACACAAAATCGTGAAATTCATACAAAATCGCCAAATTTTAAAGGGTTTTGAAGGATTTTATCCATTTTTTAGTCATTTATGTATAAGTACTTTGTGGACTTTACATTGAGTCATTTATGACGATATACAATTTATAACATATTTAGCATTATTTTTGTTTTGGTAAAATCCATCGATTTTGATTACGATTTTACGATTTCTTATATCGACTCTAAAAAAGTAGTTGAGTTAAATCCTTCGATTTTGATTGCGATTTTACGATTTTCGATTTTGCTCTCCTCTTTTGACCTGAAGCAAAATCCCGATTTTGACAACCTTGTATACGATCCCATTCTACAAGTGACCAGTACAAAATGAATGCACTTCTTAGCTGGTAAAGTTCTGCTAAATATATCAATTTCATATATCAGCATAACACATTAACAACTTTTTAGGGGGGCAAATATGTAGGATGATCATGTAATAGAAAAACAACTGTAACACCCATAATAAGATAGCCTAGGATCTTATACGAGTATTAAAATTTCGTACTGGATACATTAATTTACAATATAAAAGTTCATTCAAATATTACATCACATTGTAATATTACAATCCAAAGTTTATACAACATCTCTGATACATGTATAACATAAGTACAACCATAAAATACAGATAAACTGTTAAGCATATAAACATCAGCACGATCAGTCCGTAGCCTTCTCCTTACCCTTGTTGCGTGCTGCCTGAGATCCTGCCTGTGAACCTGCACCAGAAGGAATGGGATGAGACATAATGTCTCAGTGAGCTCTACCCAACCTACTGTTGGCAACCACAGGGAACCTAGGGTCGCCATGCCTACCTTGGCAATTTGGGGAAATTCTAGAATCGCCAAGTCTTATAAACCAGCCTATAACTTTAACTATAACCTGCCTGTAACTGTAAACTTCCTGTGACTATAACTTTAACTATAACTGTAAAACATAATACAATAAAGTGTTTTATGTTAGCTGTTAGCGTTGAACAAACAATTAATCTGAGTTCATTTTACGGAGTGCGGCCCGGGTGGAGTAACCCCGAGGTACATCTCCCTATAAACCGGTGAAATTCCTATCATATCAGGCTAACACCGGACTCCCTATAAAACGTGTGGACAACCCTCTCGAAGAAGTCTCATCCGGTGAATCCCAGAGTCTGATGAACACGCCCTGTAACTGTAAAACGTGCAAGCACGCCATTAACTTTGATCTTTAATTCTTTAACTATAACATATAAGCATATAATTTGTCACTTTAATCCTATAACAATCCTATAACCTATAACCTGTAACCTATAATTCTTGGCTTATCGTTCTCATAAACCACCTATAATTATCGGAGAACCAACCCTATAACTTATCTGTAGCTATAATTGTCGAAGCATTCCCATTGCCTATGTATTCCAAATGAATACGTCTATAACCTTATTCACCTAATATAGGTTCTTAACTCATCAAGCTATAAGCTCTCCCTAGTAATTCATACATTCCCTAAGGAATAAGTCTTCTAATACTTAGAAGTGATACCTAGCCATTGCACGATGCTTAAGGAGTTTAAAGTAACGTTGATCGGCCAGAATGGTGCAAGAGCTGTTGAAAAACAAAGTGTCCCCTGTAAGCTGTGAAATCGTGACACGATTTGGAAATCGTGTCACGATTTTCTACCCAGAAATCGTGTGATTCACTGCCTGTAAAATCGTGACACGGTTGCAGAATCGTGACACGATTTTACCTGCAGTTGTACAGCATAGGGCAATTTCAAAACAAGATTTTCACCATTCTTGGCTCAATCAAACATGCTCAAACATCATACAACTTAAGGCATCATTTTAAGGCATACAAACAGCTTATATCATGCATAATCAAGGAATCACTATCAAAAGAGCTTATGGCACTATAACCTCAAAATTAATCAAAAACTATAAACAATCAAAACTTGATCAAGGTGGGTTCTAAAACCCCTATGAGCTCACCTTAATCTTCAATTAAAGCTTGCTAAGATCAGAAATCCAAACCCTAGCTTCAAGCCCCAAAGTCTCTACTCAAGAAAACTTATATTCCTTGGCTTTCCTAGCTTCTTCTTGCTCCAAGTTTCACCAACACAAACTTGCTTGCAACACAAGAGTTTAGGAAGGAGTTTACTAGATTAAGGGGTGATGATTTGGTGATGGTGTGTATGAAGAGGGAGGGCGAAAATGAGAGAGGAAAGGGAGTAAAAATTCAGCTTGCCTTTACTAGAAAATATGAGATAAACAAGGCATATTTTCATATATATCCAATAGCCATTTTTCCCCAAATTACAACTTTGCCACTCCATCTATTTACAACCTTGCCATTGCTTGCAAATGAAGTTTCTAACGCTTAAAACTGATACTTTTAAGCGGGATATTACACTCTACCCCCCTTAAAGAAATTTCGTCCTCGAAATTTAGAAATTACCTGTAAAAAGATGTGGATAACTCTCCATCATCTCTGATTCCAATTCCCATGTAGCTTCACCGTAGGGAGAACCTTTCCATATGACTTTAACAATTGGAATCTCTTTGTTCCTCAATGCTTTGACATCACGTTCAATAATCCGCTCCGGTTCGGGCCGGAAAGTCAAATCTGATCTCAAGTCGATGGTTTCCAACTCTACCGGTTGGTGAAGATCAGGAATAAACTTCCTTAACTGTGAAACATGGAAAACATCATGTAATCCTGACATCGCCGGTGGCAGAGCCAATTGGTAAGCTGCTGGTCCGACACGTTTGAGTATCTGAAATGGCCCAATAAATCTTGGACTCAATTTCTTTGTCCTGTAAACACCTCGTAATCCCAACTTAGGGGTAACTTTCAGGAAAACATGATCTCCCACTTCGAACTCTAGAGGTCTTCGCCTCTTGTCCGCATAACTCTTCTGTCGACTCTGAGCAGTTCTGATCTTATCCTGAATGGATTTAATCTTTAAAGTTGTCTCTTGAATAATCTCAGGTCCCAAAATACTTTTATCCCCAACCTCTGACCAACAAAGGGGTGTCCTACACCTTCTGCCATACAATGCCTCATAAGGTGCCATTCCTATGCTGGAATGATAACTGTTATTATAAGAAAATTCAATTAACGGCAGATGATTATTCCAACTTCCTCCATCCTCTAAAATACATGCACGTAGCATATCCTCTAACGTCTGTATAGTTCTCTCAGATTGTCCATCTGTTTGAGGATGATGAGACGTACTCAACTTTAACCTTGTTCCCAAAGCCTTTTGAAAAGCTTTCCAAAAGTGAGAAGTAAAGATAGGATCTCTATCCGAAACAATACTGGTCGGAACACCATGCAGTTTCACAATCTCTGCTATGAACAATTCTGCATACTGAGCAGCCTTGTACGTAGTTCTAACCGGTAGAAAGTGAGCATACTTAGTTAACCGGTCGACAACTACCCAAATTGAATCATGTCCTCGCTGAGTCCGAGGTAACCCTGTTACAAAATCCATAGAGATCTCTTCCCACTTCCACTGAGGGATTTCCAATGGTACTAGCATCCCTGCAGGTCTCTGATGTTCAATCTTCACTTGTTGACACACCAAACATCGCGATACGAATTCCGCAATATCGGTCTTCATCCCCGGCCACCAATAATCTTTCTTTAAATCTTGATACATTTTAGTGGTGCCTGGGTGAATACTGAAACTACTCTTGTGTGTCTCTTCCAAAATCAACCTTTTTAAATTAGCATCATTAGGAACACAAACTCTACCTTCAAACAGCAGAGTACCATCCGATGCCCTTGAAAACTTTGACTGCCCAATCCTTCTCTGAAGATTTACATCCAATTCTTGAGCTTGGGCGATTCGGAATTGCAAATCACAAGTAACCTCTAATCTTTGCAACAAAATGCCATCACCCATCTCTGTAACGCTGAGATTAAGATCTCTAAATTTCTCATACAAACCACAGGTGTGCATCAGCACTTCTGCTCTCATCAAGGATTTCCTGCTCAAAGCGTCAGCAACTACGTTCGCCTTTCCCGGGTGATACTTTAACTCAAAATCAAAATCCTTTAAATATTCCATCCATCTTCTCTGTCTCATGTTCAGTTCCCGCTGATCGAACAAATACTTTAAACTTTTGTGGTCACTGAACAAGTCAAACTGTGCTCCATATAGATGATGCCTCCATACTTTCAAAGCAAAAACTATCGCTGCCAACTCGAGGTCATGAGTGGGGTAATTTTCTTCATGAGACTTAAGCTGCCGAGAAGCATAAGCTATTACATTACCTTCTTGCATGAGCACACCGCCTAGTCCTTTAGAGGACGCATCACAATACACAACGTATTTCTTTTCAGGATCCGGTATTGCTAGCACTGGAGCCTTGGATAATTTCTTCCTCAAAGTCCGGAAACTTTTCTCACAATCTTCGTCCCAGACAAAAGGCACATCTTTCCTCGTGAGGCGTGTCAAAGGCAAAGCAATCTGTGAAAATCTCATAATAAATCTTCGGTAGTAACCTGCTAAACCCAGAAAACTCCGAACTTCTGTTACATTCACTGGTCTGGCCCAATTAAGGACAGCTTCGACTTTCGATGAGTCAACTAACACTCCTCCTTTAGAAATAACATGCCCCAAAAACTGGATTTCCGATAACCAAAATTCACATTTGCTGAATTTTGCATATAACTGATTTTCTCTGAGGATGTCCAAAACAATCCTCAGATGCTGAGCACACATAAGCTGGGTAAGCTGATGAGTGCGGTTGATTAACTCTGACAAAGCCACACCTTCAGTCGTATTATCTGTAGGCATAAAAATACACTTTTCCGCACATCCAATGTACACATGATTAGCAGAAAGCCAATCCATTCCTAGGATCACATCAAGTTGTATCATGGGAAGACACACCAAATCTATGTAGTATGTCTTACTAGATACAGTGATCGGGCAATTTTCACATATGAAACTAGCTACAACTCCGCCTTCAGTAGCGGTAGATACCGTCATAGGAGGTATCAACAGTGACATAGACAACTGTAATGCTTCTACACACTTGTATGAAATAAATGAACATGTTGCACCACAATCAAAAAGCACCTTAACTGGATTCTGGCCTAAGTAACACATACCAGCAATTAAGTCTTCATTGGCCAAAGCCTTCTGGCCATCAAGGGAGTACACCCTGCCTTTACTTGTAGTAGTCCCTTCAGCTCCACTTTTTATCTTCCTTTCTGGACAATTTGCTAACATGTGCCCCGGCTGTCTACACCCGAAACACACACCCGTACGCTTCATGCATTCCCGGTAATGCGACTTCCCGCAATATTTACAAATGACAACCGCCTGTGATGAAAATGATTGTTTGCCCCTCTTAGGAGAGCCCTTAGGCTTATTCTCTTGATACCTATCTTGAAATTTACCTTTTCTCTTTTCATATGCTGCAGCTTTCTCTTTAGCGGTCTTGGCAAAACCCGCTTCCGCAACCAAACTATCGTGAACCATCTCGTCATAGCTGGTATTCCTTTGAAGGCTCACTGCTGTATCAATCTCACCTCTCAACCCACGCCTATACTGATTCATCTTCCAATTCTCTTTACCAGCATACTCGTTGTGAGAGGAGTAGTACGACAATTCTTCAAACTTCTTTGTAAACTCGGTGACTGACATGCCACCTTGTTTCAACTCAAGGAACTCCTGTTCTTTCTTTACTTTATAGGACATCGGGATATACTTCTCTAGCATTGCTTCCTTGAAGTTATCCCGATTAATCTCAATATCATTTGCTAACATTCGGCGTTGAGCAGATTCCCACCAATCTTCTGCTGCGCCTCTGAACTGGTTAGTAGCCAACAATACTTTACTTTCTTCTGGGCAGTCAACCATCCGGAACACTTTCTCAATCTGCTTCAGCCATCTCTTGGCCTCTGGAGGTTCACCTTCCCCATTAAACTCAGGAGGGTGATTTCTGTTAAATTCCCGGAAGGACGGATTTGCCACTGCTGGTGGTGGTGTCTGCTGCTGAGCACCTTGTCCATGGTGCATCATCTCCATCCATTCATGCTGAGTCTGAGCCTGCTGTTGGGCTTGCTGGTGCATCATAAGCATCATCTGCTGATGCTGTAACGCAGCCTGAGCTTGCTGCTCTTGGTACTGTTGCTGCAACGCCTGCTGCTGTTGCATCATTTGAGCCCAAAATTGCATATTAGGGTCTCCTCCGGCTTCCTCAGCATTGGCCTGATTCGATCTAGGCCTGCCAGGACCTCTTCTCCTCCCGGACATCTTATCCTAACTGTCATACAAAAGTCAAAGTGATCAGTTTCAACCAGATATAACATTTAGAATAATGTCCCGGATCCAAGAGATCCACAAACTTGAATTGTATTTTAATGACCCAAGGCACGGTCTGAATCGACCTGCTTTGATACGAAATTGTAACACCCATAATAAGATTGCCTAGGATCTTATACGAGTATTAAAATTTCGTACTGGATACATTAATTTACAATATAAAAGTTCATTCAAATATTACATCACATTGTAATATTACAATCCAAAGTTTATACAACATCTCTGATACATGTATAACATAAGTACAACCATAAAATACAGATAAACTGTTAAGCATATAAACATCAGCACGATCAGTCCGTAGCCTTCTCCTTACCCTTGTTGCGTGCTGCCTGAGATCCTGCCTGTGAACCTGCACCAGAAGGAATGGGATGAGACATAATGTCTCAGTGAGCTCTACCCAACCTACTGTTGGCAACCACAGGGAACCTAGGGTCGCCATGCCTACCTTGGCAATTTGGGGAAATTCTAGAATCGCCAAGTCTTATAAACCAGCCTATAACTTTAACTATAACCTGCCTGTAACTGTAAACTTCCTGTGACTATAACTTTAACTATAACTGTAAAACATAATACAATAAAGTGTTTTATGTTAGCTGTTAGCGTTGAACAAACAATTAATCTGAGCTCATTTTACGGAGTGCGGCCCGGGTGGAGTAACCCCGAGGTACATCTCCCTATAAACCGGTGAAATTCCTATCATATCAGGCTAACACCGGACTCCCTATAAAACGTGTGGACAACCCTCTCGGAGAAGTCCCATCCGGCGAATCCCGGAGTCTGATGAACACGCCCTGTAACTGTAAAACGTGCAAGCACGCCATTAACTTTAATCTTTAATTCTTTAACTATAACATATAAGCATATAATTTGTCACTTTAATCCTATAACAATCCTGTAACCTATAACCTGTAACCTATAATTCTTGGCTTATCGTTCTCATAAACCACCTATAATTATCGGAGAACCAACCCTATAACTTATCTGTAGCTATAATTGCCGAAGCATTCCCATTGCCTATGTATTCCAAATGAATACGTCTATAACCTTATTCACCTAATATAGGTTCTCAACTCATCAAGCTATAAGCTCTCCCTAGTAATTCATACATTCCCTAAGGAATAAGTCTTCTAATACTTAGAAGTGATACCTAGCCATTGCACGATGCTTAAGGAGTTTAAAGTAACGTTGATCGGCCAGAATGGTGCAAGAGCTGTTGAAAAACAAAGTGTCCCCTGTAAGCTGTGAAATCGTGACACGATTTGGAAATCGTGTCACGATTTTCTACCCAGAAATCGTGTGATTCACTGCCTGTAAAATCGTGACACGGTTGCAGAATCGTGACACGATTTTACCTGCAGTTGTACAACATAGGGCAATTTCAAAACAAGATTTTCACCATTCTTGGCTCAATCAAACATGCTCAAACATCATACAACTTAAGGCATCATTTTAAGGCATACAAACAGCTTATATCATGCATAATCAAGGAATCACTATCAAAAGAGCTTATGGCACTATAACCTCAAAATTAATCAAAAACTATAAACAATCAAAACTTGATCAAGGTGGGTTCTAAAACCCCTATGAGCTCACCTTAATCTTCAATTAAAGCTTGCTAAGATCAGAAATCCAAACCCTAGCTCCAAGCCCCAAAGTCTCTACTCAAGAAAACTTCTATTCCTTGGCTTTCCTAGCTTCTTCTTGCTCCAAGTTTCACCAACACAAACTTGCTTGCAACACAAGAGTTTAGGAAGGAGTTTACTAGATTAAGGGGTGATGATTTGGTGATGGTGTGTATGAAGAGGGAGGGCGAAAATGAGAGAGGAAAGGGAGTAAAAATTCAGCTTGCCTTTACTAGAAAATATGAGATAAAAAAGGCATATTTTCATATATATCCAATAGCCATTTTTCCCCAAATTACAACTTTGCCACTCCATCTATTTACAACCTTGCCATTGCTTGCAAATGAAGTTTCTAACGCTTAAAACTGATACTTCTAAGCGGTATATTACAACAACTAATAACTATTTATACATTACTTTAAAACAAATATAAAAATGTTTAATAATTGAACACAATATTAAGATTCCCATAATTGGGTATCTTTGAGCTATGTGATATATCAAAATATAGAAAAGTAAGTAACCTCATTCTCAACTCTCTTTCAGTTTTCAATTCCACCAAATTTTATGTTAACAGGTACGATTAATGTAATTAAACCAAATTAATGAAGTAAAATAATGATGAATATCTAACTGTAAGATTTGACGTTCTGCATTACCATCTCTTTTTATTTTTTTCACATTCAAATGGTCGAGAGGGTCCCTGATCATGTTTTCCTTAATGCTAAATATATATTTTTTAGAAAAGTATTATAGATTTCTGGAGAAAAAACTTTTGAAGTTTGGGGGCAATATCAAAAAATTTACACCACACTTTGGAATTTGAGTCTAATATTATAGTGATGTCTAATATGGACTCGGTTCAAAGGTGGACTTTACCATTTTATGTAAGTATTAATAAAATTTATATTTATTCTCCATGTTTAATTAGTAAAAAATTATTCTCTTACTAAAAATGGCGAGGATCTATCTTTGGACCAATTTTTTAAGATCCATATTAGATTGATCCCTAATTTTATAAAACATTTTTATCCTACATTTAACATTGTTTTACTGTTGTTAAAGGTTATCTATCACAAGTTTAGTGTGTTGCTTTTAAATAACCCACATACAACATTTTTGTACTTACAAAGTTTTAGTGAAATACAAGAATAGTAGGTTGAAGTCAAAAAAATTTAACTACAGGAAAAGCCGTAGGTATAAGCTTAAAACATGTAGTGTCAACTTGTTTAACATTGAGAGACAGACAATTCCATGGATAATCGGATCATAATTGACGTTTATGGTGGCCGTTAGTCAAAGTCAATTGAACTTTTACCTACAAACAAATATTTTTAATGTAGAAGTGTTATTTGAAAATCGACAAAGGATGGCAGATATCACGGTGTGATATTGAAATTTTTTGTCTTCGTTATTTGTTGTGAAATGTCAATTCGCATCAAACATCATGCCCCCTTAAGTTCCAACCTTAAATATGTATTATTTAGATCTTATTTATGATCGACTTAATATCTCAAAAATAAAGTTTCAAAATTCAGATGATAATTCCAATCATGAGGTCAACTATTTGATATTTGGTGATTAAAAGATCAATTTAAGAAGAGCTCCTCCCCTTAAGCGGAGGTGTATCTTATCTTATAATCTATAATATAGCATTAATATTATCAAATGTCTCATTCTTCTCAAATAGTCAAATTATGAATGACAAAAAAAAAAATTTGTCAAAATTTATGAATGACAATTTAAAAAGGGTCAAACAGAAGACACATTCGTCCAAATGCTAATAGGAATACAAATATATTATGAGCTTTCAAAGAAATTCGCAACATACAATCATTCATTTGATATTGTGATTATTTGAGAGATCTAATAAATAGATAAATAAAATTACAAAATTTTTGCAAGGTAGTCGGTCATCTACTTATTTTATTTCTTTTGAAATTTTGATACCCGGTCCAAGAATGTAAGGTAGTCATCCATAATATCTTGAAATTGAGAAAAGTCATCTGTTATCTCAATTAGGTCTTCATCATCTGCTAATAAATTATTATCAACATAATCTTCCAACCCTCCATCATTGATTGGAGTAATATGTTGCACTTCGGACATACATGGCGGATATTCATGTTGGACTTGTAGATTTGTTGATGTTTCCACCTCATGGAGAGGATCATGCTGCTCTTCTGAAATACTCGATGAGGATTCATTACGAGCTATTGGTAGGATTGACAATGTTTCTGTTGAAACATTTCCTACTTTACGATTGTTCTCCTTGTCCTCAATCACTTGAGAACAAGAAGAAGAACCATGAAAAATATTTGTCTTCATTAGTTTTGAAGGTTTTTCTTCAACCTAGAAAAAATAAATAGTGATAAAATATTTATTCAAAATTGAGTAAAAAAATTATATATGTAGAAATTTTTTTTTAAAGGAAAATCATTGTAGCAACATTATCATTAAATATGATGCATCACCTTGTTTATTGTTTTTCTCTTCTTTGGTAAGGAGACATTATGAGGAAGTACACCTGCATCCCTCTCTTTAAGATTGTTATCTTCCTCCTTGGCCTCAATATCCTAAAAAATATAAGGAGTATGAATGAAATTAAAGCTATGATTATCAAAAATTTCATTTATTACAATATATATTATATATCTTCAAAAATAACACATAAAACATTTATATATAAAGTTTTAATGCTTCACCTTTCCTTCTTTTTCCTTTGAATCTAACTTGGTGTAGCCTTCCGGAAGTAAGTGATTTACAACTTCCGTAACTGATCGTAATTTGTTACCACTGGTGGTACCATGAGTATAGTACTTCAAGAAAGAAAAACAAAACAACAAAAAATGAAGATAAATGAGTGTTATTATCATTGACAAATATATATTATCTATCATATAATTATATAAAAATACAATATCATGGTTTTATGATAAATTAAATACAAACCAGAACAATGAGAAAATATGAAATCTTCGTTACAAGGCATAGTGTGAGAATCATATACACTAAAGAAATTAATTTTACCATATCTAATTTTCCCGAAGTTCTTTTTCTACATTCTACCTCCCATTGATCAAGATTTGATGATAAATTGTCAGTATTTGGGAAAGTCGTTGCATCTATTGCAAATTGAAATGAAATAATCTCCTTTTTTATCAATATGGTTGTCCCAATCCTCCCTCTTCTATGTGGTTCCTATCAAACAAAATCATCAATACAATATGTTAGAACAATAATTAAAATGTTATAACAAATAAATGAATAGTAGGTTGCTTAATTACTCAATGTATTCATTTTTTTCTTTTTGCAAAGAATCCCATTTGATTTAAAAAAAAGTGTTAAACACCATTAATAGACAACAATAAGTTTCTCTCACTAGCTGCATAGATCCAAAATATTGCATTAACAATGTACTTAACAACGTACCTGATGGTGTGGTTGGTCCTCATACGGATCGGGTAAGGGATGTCCTTGTTCTGCCTCATCTTCTGCGCCAACTTCTTCTTGATTCTGAAGGTCTTGAGTGACGGCATTTTCAATTCTCACCTCTGAGATGCTTGAGGACTGCACCGAGCATGCTTGTAAACCCTAACACCCAATATATGCATAATTTATATTTTGGATATATTTGAAATTTCAACTAACAATTGATTTTAGTGACAAAAAAATGAAATGGATTTCTTTTATGTGTTTCAAATAATTTACAATGAAAACATAAGAAAAAAACATTTTTTAGCCTCCAACTTTTGCCTATATGCTTCAACTTCTTCCTTACAACAAAAAAATGTTGTGCTATGAAATTAATTTTAAGTAAATTAAGGATATGAGAATATGTACCTCTACAGGGGTATCATCTCCATTTTCCTTGACCTTGTCCTTGCACTTCGCTCTAAAACTTTTTAATATCCTCTGTGTCATGTAACAAGATAGATATATAAAATTAGCTATAGAAACTCCTGTATTTTTATAATAGATAGTTAATTAGTAATGAATGAAAAATTATTGATTAATACTTACATTGATGTTGTCTCTAAGCAACAGACCCAGTCCTTTGCCATGGACATCTTTTTTATTGGTACCTTTAAACAATGAGATAGGATATTTTCTGTGCATGATTAATATGATATAGTTCTCTCCTCAACACAGTTTGTAAATCACTTGGTGACTATCCCGTTATTGTAACTCTTTATATAGAGGATGAGAGGCTAAGAATGTTAAAGGTGGGCAAGTATAACAATTTTTTTTTGAGAGAAACTATAACATTTTTTTATTTTTTATTTAATTAAAGGGAAAGTATAACCATTTGGAAAATCAGTATATGTCTTTCAAAAAAATAAATCAAAAAAAGTATATGCAAATTTTTTAATGTGCGTGTACGTTAAAATACAATGGGCTGAATAGATACCAGCATTACTGTACACAGTTTTTATATATATATATATATATATATATATATATATATATATATATATATATATATATATATATATATATATTTATATTTTAAGATGAAAGATTTATACTATTTATTATATTCGGTTTGACAATTAAGGGTAAATTTTAAAAATTAAGGATATTATTTAATTTCTGCTGAAATTAATAAAAATGCTAAAAGTATATCCTTTTATAACATTTTCCTTTATTTTGACTATTGACCAAAATTTGTTTAAATCGAACTATTATTTATTGCAATATTCCTTAAAAAAAAAATAAGCAAGAAATATTTTCTTGTTCGAGAAAATCCTTTTGTTGGTATCACCTGTATTGGTAACCTATATCATTGATTAATAAAATTAGCTTTAGAAACTCTTGTATTTTTATAATAGAATAGTTAATTAATAATGAATGAAAAATTATTGATTAATACTTACATTGATGTTGTCTCTAAGCAACAGACTCAGTCCTTTGCCATAGACATCTTCTTGATTGTTATTCATCGTACCTTTAAACAATTAGAGGCTAAGAATGTTAAAGGTGGCGAGTATAAATTTTTTATTTTTTTTGAGAGAGAGAACGTATAACAATTTTTATTTTATTTTTTTACTAAAGTGAAAATCAGTATAAGAATTTTTTTTTAATGTGTATGTACGTTAATACAATGGGCTGACTAGATAGATACCAGCATTACTGTACATAGTCTTGCAAGATTAATGGTAAATTTGAAAAATTACGGGTAAATTTGAATAATTAAGGATATTATTTATTTTCTTCTGAAATTAATAAAAATGCTAAAAGTATTTCCTATTATCACATTTTCCTTTATTTTGATTATTGACCAAATTTGTTTAAATCGACCTATTATTTTTTGCAATAGAATAAGCAAGAAAATACTTGTTCGAGAAAAAAAGTTATCATAACATTTTAAATGCACTTTTTTCCTAAAAAAAATAAATGCACTTTTTGGTCAAAAAAAAACAATTTAGATGCACTTTTTGGTTATATTGTTTTTACTGATATACAATGTTGGTCCCTCATTTTAAATCTGAAAATATAAGCTCTCGATTTGAACAAATTAAGGTGGCTAAATCAGTATAAGGAAAATAACCAGTAAACAAATCAGTATAAACATTAAAATAAAACACTCAAAGTATGAAACCAACCTAAATTTATGAGAACTCAAAAATTGTATTCGATGATGATTTTGAAGAGTTTTCAGAGGCTTCGATATATTCTCCAAATTCAATCTATATTGTTATGAGATTAATTAGAATACTCTGACAAGACTCTATAGTTATAGTATTGGCAAGACTAAAAATACATTAATCATAAGTATTCATTTATCAATCCCTGAAAAAGGGGTGTATATGTATCATTGTTGACAAACCATTGAGTTTAGAAAATAATCATGTTGTTCACTTTTCAATTGTAAAAAACTGTTGAGTAATCTTTTTTCAAAAAAAAATCATAGAAGAAGACTGATATAAGAACATTATTCAAGAAATAAGTCAAAAATATCTTCCATATTTGTTGTTGGATGGGTTAAGTCATGCAGAAAATTTAACTAGTTATAACACATTCTTGTTATATAAATTTTTTCGGAAAGGAAAATGTTTGATGGACATCGAAACACCCGGTTGAGAAAAAAATAAATTGGTTTATTGTAATAAATGTAAAGAGAAGAAAGATAGATAGAAAATAACATGTTGAATAAGTGTTAATCTTTTTTGAGTGTCCATGTATCTTTGTTGAATCGTTTACCACACTCTCAAACTAAGTGGATGTATAAATCCTCTTGGAATCTAGATGTGTATCATGCTTCTCAAACTATGAATGAATGACAATTAAAAAGCTAAATGAAATCAAATTCATCAAGTTGATAAGTACTAAAACCAACCTATAGCTTTCAATAAATTCTATATCAATAAATGTACCAACATTGTTTACACCAATTCAATACTTCATATTGTTTCTATCTTCCTATATAAGAAAAGGATGTATAGACAAGAATTGATATGGAATGATGTATTTCTTATTCCTGTAAAATGCTATATATACAATTATATAAGGGATCTATGTAATAAAGCATAGCTTATAATTTGACTATAATATTAAAAATTATTAAATCATTATATGAGTTGACTACTGTATAAGGAATGTGTCATGATTTTCTTCTTTAATTCCATAATATGTCATTCATTAACATAACGATTCTTGCTTTAATTTTCTTCATTTGACCATATTCAATAATGTACATTTATATGCTAATGATCATAGTTTTGATTCATTAAGTGTTGACCATATTCCATAATATACTCCTAACACCCCCCCCCCCCCTCCCTCAAGTTGGAGGTGGGATTGAAATATCAATGACACCCAACTTGCCTAGTATTCGTTTCTAAGCGTCACCTCCAATGGTTTAGTAAAAATGTCAGCTAGTTGGTCAAAGAAACAAAATATAGGAAGGAGTTATGAGACCTGATTTAATTTTCTCACGAACAAAATGACAATCAATTTCAATGTGTTTGGTGTGTTCGTGAAAAACTGGATTTTCGGCAATGTGAATGGCAGCTTGACTATCACAATAAATTGTGATCGGCTGAGGATGGTCAATACCTAGATCAGAGAGAAGATATTTTAACCATTGTAACTCCGAAGATAAAGTTGCGAGAGAACGATATTCTGCTTCAGCAGAAGAGCGAGAAATTGTTGGTTGCTTTTTGGTTTTCCATGAAATGGGATTAAAACCTAACATAGTAAAATACCTAGTAGTAGATCGCCGAGTTGTAGGATAACCAGCCCAATCAGAGTCTTCAAATCCAACTAAATTAATGGAGCTCGATGCCGAAAGAGATAAACCTTTGCCGACACTCCCTTTAAGATATCGAAGAACCCGTGTGGCCGCATCGAAATGAGAAGAACATGGGGATTGCATGAATTGACTAAGAGAGTTAACTGCATATTGAATATCGGGCTGTGTCAACTCATTTTCTGGAATGTGTCACTGTTAGATATAGGAGACGACCAACGAGGCGACGATAAATTGTTGGTTCAGAAAGAGGGGTTCCGTCATTTGGCTGTAAACGAAGTTGTTGCTCCAAAGGAAAATCTGATGGGCCACAACCCGTCATACCAGAGCCAGATAAGATGTTCATACATAATTCAATTTTCTTATATATATATATATATATATATATATATATATATATATATATATATATATATATTAAAATTTATATTAATTCACCCATATCTTAGACTTTTAAGAACTTTATCACTACCATACCCTTATCCATGCAACATTGGTATATTAAAATACAAGGATGCTGTACATAGCCGATGCTGTACTATACAAGGATTCACCCTCTCTTTTTATAAACTTGAAATTCCTTCAATATTCATGAAGTACAAACATTAAACTTCTTTTCTTGCTAGCCATTAATTTTTGTGGAACTCTATTTATTGATAACTGAGTTATTCTTCTGCCTTTCGTCTTGATTTTTCATCCCTATTTTCTTGGAGCTAAAGTACCAATCTCTATATGTTTTATAGCATACATAATTTTAGATCAAGTTCAGTTTGAAGAATGCTAGTACTTCATATTAATTATCCTTATTATTTTTTTGTTTGTGAAGGAGGCACAAGATCTTGGCATCACAATTGAACTTCTTCCCTTGAGTTACCCTGATCAAACGTTTGACATATCTATATTCTATGTTGTATGTACTCATCTTTTACATGTATTCACTAATCTATTCTCTTAATCTATTCTCTTAATTGATATTGGTTGGTTCAGGTGGAGGTTTTGTGTCATGGTGGTGATGAAGTGGTGGATTGTAGGTAAAGATAGAGTGTCGTCGGTGGTGACAGTTGAAATGGCGGTGAAAGATGATTGTTGGTGCGGTGGTTCGTTGTGGGTTGGTGGTGAAAGGTGGTTGTTTGGAGGTTTGTCGTTTTATTCCACACATAGGTGGCACTTTTTCCGGCGACATTTTCTCCAACTGTTTTCGGTTGTGCTGGATGTGATGCGAGATGGTTGGGGGAGGTAGTGGAGGTGTAGTTTTGTGTGGTGGTTTGTGGTGGCTGTAGTGGCGTGGTTATGGATGGGGTGGTCATAATTTGTACTCGAATCTGGCGTCAGAATGTTTGGTGGAAGGGAGTTGATTAAGAGGGTGTGGTAGACGATGTTTAGGTAGGAGGTGTATGTTTTAATGGAGCTTTTATGGGTGTTGGTGAGCTTTTGGTGTTTTTGTTGTTGGTCGCCTCTGTTTTGGATCCATATCTGCTGTCGCTAGCTATTGTTGCTTTTGTGTTTGGGTGCTTCGAGTGTGGATGTCACGATTCCTTTTTGCTCCACCGTCTATCCATGTCGAATGCCTTAAAGATTTGTGTTTTGGATTCTAGTGGGCCGATTAATTTTGCTTTGAGATCGGGAGTTAGTGTCTAGTTGCAAGTTTGTTTGGCTGATTATGGTGTCTTTTCCGGTGGATCGGGGGTGAGGGGTACCTTACTGATTTGTTATTGGAGTCTGGTGGGCCGATCGCTTTGGATTCGAGATCGGGAGTCAGTTCTTTGATTCAAGTTTGCTTTGGGCTAATTATGGTGTTTTTATTCGGTGGACCAGGGGTAGAGAGGTAGTGGAAGCCGAATGAGCGTTGGAATAGGACATTTACAGGTGTGGCTTGACTATGGTGATGAGAAGAGGATGTTTGATTTAGAGGGGTTTTTGTTGGGGTTAGTAGTCGGCGATGGGTGTTTATGGATTTCATTTTCAAGGGTTGTTTGCGATGGAGTTTGATTTAGGGGGTGATGTTGGTTTTGATGGTTGTTGTTTTAGTGGGTGTTGAAGTTGGTTTTGGTGGTTGTTGAAGGTAGGTCTTTGTTAGGTGATGTGTGTTTGGGTGTTGTTTATGGTGTTTCCCGCCTATATACGGTGCCTTTGTATTGTAGTCTCTGTTTTACCGGTCTCTGTTCGTCTTGAGCAGAGATTTGGTTTTTAATAAATTTTGCCGTTCAAAAAAAAAAAAAACTTCAACATGACGTCTGTTGATGCGTATGTGCTTATAGTTAATGATCTTATATCATGCACCTTTGTTAAGAATGTCGCACTTAATCCAAAAGTATTAGAAGCTTTTTCATTTTAAAATTAGGAGAACTAATAAAATATCCAGCTCATTTCTAATAGTTGGTTTAATAACATTGATATACTTAAGATAATGAAAGGTGTGATTTTCTACTGCATGAGTAACTATGATTAAGAGGTCTAACACTACAAGAAAAATATTGATCTGGGACGGAATTTTCTGTCGCAAATAGTGTAAATTTCCGTCCCAATTGAAATCCGGGACGGAATTTGCGACAATTTCCTTTCGTCGCAAATTGTGCTGTCGCAATCGTTTGGGGACGGAATTGTTACGTCCGTCGCATATTTGGGACGGAATGTGGGACGGAATGCAATTATTTGATTTTTAACACATCTTTGTTTCCGTCCCAAGTTTACGACAGAATATTTAGATTCCGTCCCAATGTTTTGACGGAATTTGTGACAAAATTGAATTATTGAAAATCTGATTTATTTTTTAAAATATTTGTTGGGACAGAGTTATATAAAATATTCCGTCACAAATAAATTATATGCAATTTTTAATATTCTCCCAAAAATTTAATATATATTTATATTATGCACATTAACTCGTGTATATCATCAAGTTCAAAATTTAATACTAAACTACAAATCATTAATACACATAAATTGTTTCATCATTAACTTAGCACATAACCATCCAAATAATAAGAAATATCAAACTTTTATCACAACACCCAAAATGGTTAAAGTTCTAATAACTAGAAAGTGCCTACAAAATATCAAACTTTTTCCTTCATTCCTAAACCATCAATATTACTCCTCCACATCAGCACCAACATTTGCATTGCTTCCAAGAGTAGCAATATCAGCAGAGTGATCATCTTCATCCAAATCCATTAAATCCAAATCTATATTTGCATGTTTAGCAAATGCGGCAATCATTTTGTTTTGACGAGCCATAATGGAATTGATTGTTTGTTGTTGGTCTGCAATTGTCTGCCTTAATCGCGCCTCAACCTCTCCACTCATACCACGAGCAATATCAGTATAATTTGAATATTTATTGGATTTAGATGTTGAGCCACGGGTGCGCATACTTCCATCCAAACCAAGCCCATATACTCTACCCTTTGCATTTCTTCCTCCAACAGCTTCAATCATTAGTGTATCATAATCAATAGGCTTGGGTTGAGTACCACTCTCATCATTACCAGCCTCAGAAGGATGAGGTTGAGACTCAGCTTGTGAACAGAGATTTACAAAGTTTGTCTGAAAAATAAATAATAAATAACTGAATAAATAAGATAGCCCAATAAGCAACACAGTCTAACAAGACAAATTAAGGAGGGAACACTACATTGTACCTAGCAGAACATCCCAACAAACCAAATTATAAAGGCAACACATGAGGCCTATAACAAGTCATTCGATTACTAAAAAACAACTACAACAACCTATTACATTACTTGATTTATACAATCTATCCAAACCACCAGTACCGCAGCAACAAAAAAAACACCAAACGTAAATGCAAGCCAAAAAAATAAAGTAGATAAAAGGCCACAGTCGGCGACAATATATCAGTCAAACAAGCACAAAGTTGATGCTCAAAACTGAATCACTGCTGCATAGAGAAAAAATAAACAGACCACAGTGCATTTCAGCAATCCAAAACAGACCCAAAAGATAAACTACAAGTCTCGACTTTTTTTCTACTTACACAAACCAAGTAAAATTAAAGAAAACTGCACTCTAAACCACCAACAAGTCAGGGCCTTCCTGCTGTTTTTTCTCACTCAAATTATGATTAGTGTGTCTGACTTTGAGTCTTGAATCAAACAACAATCAAGTAGTTTCATAGTTGGATGAGCTACATGGATGCCCAGTTTTCTTTTCAGTGTTAACAAACAGTTTAAAAGAGAAGATTTTTATCACCAGTTTCAGGAGATTTAAGTCAGAATATCAATATCATCACAACCATCTCTCATTATTGATACAAGGTCATCAAGCATTTCATAGATTGAACTAGAAGAAGGATGCGCGCAATCCAAAACAGACCCAAAAGATAATCTTGACTTTTTTTCTACTTACACAAACCAAGTAAAATTAAAGAAGCCAATAACTTGATACTCACATATGCATCACTTGATCTCTTATCAACAAAGATTTGTGACCCCGTCCTGGTGTGACACTTTTTGAACAGTTCACCCTTGTGTGGAATTCTTCCTAACCTTTTGTTCTGCACTTGTTTAGAGACATACAAATTGTAAGTATAATAAAAGAAAACAAGTTAAGATATTATCATAATTAAAATAGAAATTACCAATTCAAGTTCATGCTTTAGTTGATTCTTAGATCCTTGGGTGTGCAATGAACCACCAACATCTGAATCACGATTGGAAGCTGCCACACATCTATTTGTCATGTAATGATCATCTTCCCACATTGCAAGCAGTTGTGCCCACACAGCATGAGTAATCCATTTGGGTTTTTCTGACACTTTTTCTCGTACTCTCGCCATTATCTTTCTTAGTAGATCCTTAGCTTTTGATTCCCATGTGGCCTTAATAGTTGCCTCTTGCTCACCAATCCATTTGTAGTTTTTCTGCAATTATTGACAATGGCAATAGAAAATTCAATTTAAAATAGTTCAAAGTTACAACACTATGAAAAGATAGCAAATAACCAAGATACATTACCATCCACTCATTAAACCACATTTTTTTTATTTTATCGTTGCAACATTTCCAATTGTTGTAAGGGCCATCAAACATAGATTTAATTGCCTTTGATATATCTTTAGTCGCTTTATCATCAGGATAAAAGCTGTCAAATTCAACACATGAATTAACAAATTAAATAAAAAAGAATATATAATCTACAATAAATTAAAATCCTTACCTATACATGCATATTAAATTAAATAAACAACTTGACTTACTATCCTTTAAGAGTATAAATCCAAATTTTGTTATCTGTAAGATCTTTGCCCCATGGTAGATGTGGATTATGAGGACCAGGTAAGGTAGGGTCTCCAAATGGGATAAAATTTTCAGGTTGGCTATTGTGATCATTATCTTCTTCTGTTAGTGGAGTTGGTGTTCTCTCTGTTATAGGAGATGGAACATGCGAAGTACTAAGATGAACACTTGGATTACTTGATGATGGAGACTGTGTGCTGTCATTTGGAGTGGTGTTCTTAGAAGTGTTCATTTGCTCTGAACTAGAAGGAATGGATGGAATAGGAACAGTACCAAGAGGAGCTCCGTGATTACTAGATGATGGAGAAGGTGTGACGACACGTGGAGTTGTATACTTAGTAGTGCTCCTTTGCTCCAAACTAGTAGGAATGGTTGGAACCTTACCATTCCCTTTACCTCCAGATCCTCTAGGTCTTCCTTTTGGTCTACCAATACCTGACATCTAAACCAATTATAAAGACATATAGATTAATCACATCATATGTAATAAATAAATAAATAAAAATAAAAAACTTGAAACAAAAGATGTAAAACAGAAACAACAACTCTGATGTAGCAACTCTGATGTAAAACAGCCACATCAACTCTGATGTAAAACAGAAACAGCCACATCAACTCTGATGTAAAACAGCAACACACAACAAAATGAAAAACGTAGCAGACCGAAACAAAAGAAACAGAAACAGAAACGAGTCTCCAGGACAGTAGCAAACTATGGAAGTGCCACACAATATGACTTCAGGCTTATATAGAAGATAAAAAGTTCCTCCAAGTGCCAGAAGGAAGGAACCTGCAGTCAAATACGTTATCTAGGAACGTGCAGTCAAATATGTTATCTAGGGACCTGCAGTAAACAGTTAAGTCCTGATTTTGCTGAAGGAAACAGGCTCAGGTTGGAATGATTTCATCTCTTAGGATTCTATATAGGAGCTCCTTATTTCAGTTGCAGTGTTATCACCCAATCATTGGTTTGTAATTTTGTCAAATTATATTTCTCTCCTTGTTTGTTGCATATTATTTCGGCAGAATAAAATTTGAGAGTCGAGTTTGTTTTAGTTATGTCAAATATATTCACAAACCTGGTCAAAGTATATTTAAAATATACCAAAAAGTGTGGAATGCGTACTAAAAAGAAATTAGGTAACAGAAGTATATGTTAAAGGGATGTGAACAAGCTCTGCAAAATTTTACATATCATCCCATTAAATGTGATATACATCCATTGCATGATAAGCAACCCCAATATTATTTGTTATAGTAAGGTAAGCTTATTTATTCAATGAACAAGTAAAAGACCATTTACGTTTTGTTATTCTAGCATGTTAAAATTACAACGTCAGTTTAGATAGTAATAGTGGTTTACCTATGACATGGTTGATTGCAGGTTTGCCCTATTTGTCTTACCGATGCAAAGGATATGGCCTTCGGTTGTGGACATCAGGTAACTAATTTAATTACATGCTGCTATCTTAAGTTATAAATATCAAGGGATGAATATATATTAAGTTATTTCCCTTCTCCTTTGCATTTCCTCACATGACATGGCAGACTTGTTGTGGATGTGGAGAAGACCTCCAATTCTGTCCCATTTGCCGGAGCACAATCAGTACTAAGATAAAGCTTTACTAGCAATCTGTATGCAGACCTGCTTTCAATGAAATTTTAATTCATTGGCAGAATAAAGTTAGCCATCAAAGTATGATAAGTTAGAACATCAGAGTGAGGAAGAGTTTATAGTTTATAAAAGAATAAAAGAATGAGCCTTACATTGTTTTATGTGTCCAGTCCTCCTGTACATTGTCCGGATTGAAGGCATCATGTTATTCAGTAAACTGTCTCTGTAAAAATTGTCCGGATTGTTTTAATGAACACTTTTTTTTTGTTCTTTCTATTAGTCATTCTTTCTATAAAGTATGAAATCTGTGTAGTTTAATATAAAAGACACCTCACATTGCAAAGCATGATTTCAATAATTCTAAACTGACGTTGTAATTTTAACATGCTAGAATAACAAAACGTAAATGGTCTTTTACTTGTTCATTGAATAAATAAGCTTACCTTACTATAACAAATAATATTGGGGTTGCTTATCATGCAATGGATGTATATCACATTTAATGGGATGATATGTAAAATTTTGCAGAGCTTGTTCACATCCCTTTAACATATACTTCTGTTACCTAATTTCTTTTTAGTACGCATTCCACACTTTTTGGTATATTTTAAATATACTTTGACCAGGTTTGTGAATATATTTGCAGAGTTATTAGTTCAGGTACGCTTCTTCAGTCTTTGCTGAGACTGTTTTGTAGTCATGCTGTTGTTTGTTTGGCACTGGTGTTTAGTAGACAATCTGATGTAGTTTATAAGTGTTGGCAGATTTTGGTTTTTGGGGTTAAATTATATAGGATTTGGTTTTGTAGGTCTTTGCTGATTCTGTGAAGGTACACTACATTTTTGCACTATATTATTTCTGTTTCTAAAATAAAATTATGATTAGTGTTTTATACCTCCCAAATGCTTTCATGTTAATATAAGTAGTTAAAATACATATATAGTGGGAATTGAAGAGTGTTAATTAATATATGCAAATAGGGAAAAAATTGAGGAATGAAAACTAATAGATAGTAGAATGAAAATTATGTTCCACTATTTGATTGAGATG
Organism: Medicago ruthenica; assembly: GCA_018208015.1. Classification (NCBI taxonomy): domain Eukaryota; kingdom Viridiplantae; phylum Streptophyta; class Magnoliopsida; order Fabales; family Fabaceae; genus Medicago; species Medicago ruthenica. The sequence goes on along the minus strand of CM031374.1, from coordinate 726,576 downwards.
GCAAATGCTGAAAATACATATATAGTAGAAATCCGGTTCATTCTTCTGTCAATTAGTTTTCTTTTATTTGTTTTAATTTGCTTTTATTTAGCATTAACACTTCTCCAACATTTTTGTCATACAGAAAATGACTCTACTGAAAATGGCAAGAGCTTCTGCAACTTGACAACTATAAAGAACAAGGAAAATCAAACTTGACAACTATAAAGAGCTTAGGCATTCATCATCTAAATCTAAATATTATAATTCCATTTTACGGTTCCAATCCAAAATCAAACTCTTCTTCATCAAATCAAATCAAATGCAAAATCATCAATAAATAAATGGAGCTGAGGAAGCAACATAGAAAAATCAAAACAAAGAAAACAAACCCACTAACCAGACTCAAATCTTTTACCTAAAATCAAAGTTTCAACAAACCCATTTCATCAAATTAAAAAAATTTCAGCAAAGAGCAACAAGTTAACAAAAATAACATAGAAATCACCTATATGGAGGAATGAAGCTGAGAAAGAAAGGAAATTACAAACCTGAAATTGCCGAGAACAACGGAACCGTGAAAGATGCGACGAGTGAGAACTGAAATTACAAACCTGAAATTACAAAACTGAGAAGGAGGGATCGATATAGACAAGAGAGGGAGGGATCAATTTAGACAAGAGAGGGAGGGATCGATTTACACAAACCTGATTGAAAGAGAGAACGAGAGAACGAGAGAACGAGAGGCCGGCTGAACGAGAGGCCGAGAGAACGAGAGAACGAGATAACCTGGGATTTTGTGAGAGTAAAGTAACTGGGATTACAGTATATAATTTTTGAGGGAAAATAATAAATAATATTAAAAATGATAAAAAAAATAATAACACTTCCCGCCCACACTATTCACCAAAAAAATATTCCCACCAACAATTCCCACTAAATTTTTGGATTAAAATATACCAAGTTGCGACGGAAATAAAAATTCCGTCCCAAATTTGTGACAAAAATACAAATTATGTCTCAAATTTGCGACATAAAAGTTAATCCGTCCCAAAAATATATATAAATTAAAATAAAATATTTGTAACACAAAAGCGTCGCAAATTCCGTCCCGGTTTTATAAATTTGGGACGGAAATAAAATTCTGTCAGGACATTCCGTCTCAATTTGACTGTTTTCTTGTAGTGTAAACCAGGACTCGGAGTCAAAACAATAAATATGAAGGTCTGCAACAATATCACAAACTTGTGATTTATTACTTTCATGTTACTGACATGTACTGATGCTTGTGATAATAATATATTTTATGCTCGTATTAGTCAATAACACTCATGACATGATGAAAATAATTATTGTGATTTTTCTCACAACTTATAAGGTGTTATAAATTGGCCTGGTAGCAATCATATTATCCTTTTTTTTCACTTAAAATATCATTTGTAATATCCTGCTTAGACGTAACTTTTATCCGTATCATATAAGTTCGAGTGAGCAAGGGCATAAACGTAATAGTGCGAGAAAGAGGATTTTAAATATTGAGGCAAGGCTTTGTTCTTTCATTTTTCCTCTTCTTCTCTCTCTCTCTCTACAAAGCTGAAAATTTCTCTCTCTCCCACTAAGGCTCACGCCACCCTCTCCTTGCCACCATCCATCAATTTTCCTTCCAAAAACTTTTGGGTCACAAGCAAGCTAGCTTTGGAAGACTTAGAACAAGAGGAAGCCAAGGAAGAATCAAGGAAGGAAAGAAGATTGAAGCTAGGGATGGACAAGCTTGGCAAAGGATCAGAATCACAACAATTGCTAGGTGAGCTCCCTAGGATTTTAGAACCCACTTTGAGTGAGTTTGGGTGTGATTTATGTTATGAGCAATGTTTAGAAAGTTTTGTGCCCTAATCCCTACACTTGCTAATTCCTTGTTCAATCATGTTTTAACTGTCAATTTCCAATAGAAAATCATTCCTAACATCATTGGGATGCTTGGGTAAGTTGGATTGAGCTAAAATGGTGAAAAATACGATTTTTAAGCAATTTCTGAATTGTCAAGCTCGCTACAGTGAGCTGGAGCTCGCTGCAGCGAGCAGACCATTTCTGATTCTGGTCCTGGTCGCTATAGCCACGGATCCATCGCTACAGCGCGCTCACCAGAAACAGCTTGGTCAGCTGGGCTGTTTCGGGTGATCTGACGCGTCTGTACGAGGTTTTTCACTACCATTTTCTCCAAACACTTTAAGGAACTAAAGAACACCATTTTAACTCGTCCAAAAAGCTTCCAAATGGATGAGATCTTGAAGGAGCAAGGAATATGCAATGTATGGGAAATGCTAGATTAAAGGGTAGACGAACTGGAAATGATTATAAGTGGGATAGTAAGCCCTAAGTATGACATATGGTAATGATATGTCTAGATCCTTTGGTAGGATAACAAGTTGATGTACTCAATTAAGTGTACGAAAGTACAAGGAATGTTTCAACATTCAAAACTTCAGATAAGCTTAAGGGGGTTCAGTTTCCCAACAATGATTAAGTGGCTTATGAGAACGATAAGTTTAGAACCTTATGTTATAAGTTAAGTATCACATGATTATTTACGTGATGAATGCATCAGATATGCATATGTTCAGATGATGTATCAGATATACATATGATAAGTTAAGATTTAAATTATAAATTTTATACGTGTTCAGCAGACTCCGGATTATGCCGGATGGGATTTCTCCGAAAGGCTATCCACACGTAAGTTTTTATAGATTATGTTAACGTGTTCATCAGACTCCGGATTATGCCGGATGGGACTTCTCCGAGAGGGTTGTCCACACGTAAGCTTAAGATGTAAACATATCCAGCAGGCTCCGGATTATGCCGGATGGGACTTCTCCGAGAGGGTTGTCCACATGTAAGGTTTAAGTTATGTCCAGCAGGCTCCGGATTATGCCAGATGGGACCTTTTCGAGAGGGTTGTCCACATAACGATAAGAGGAGTCCGGTGATTAGTCTCAGATAGGAATATTCACCGGTTATCAGGGGAATGTGATCCGGGGTTACTCCACTCGGGGGCATTCCGTAAAATGAACTCCGATAATTATTGTATGTTCAACGCTAACTTTCTAACTTTATGTTAAGTAAGATTTATATGTATTTATTACATGAGTTTATGACAAGGTAGTCATCAGATAACATTTATCAGAAAGTGATCATAGGATGTCCCCAGATCACTAAGTATGAGATTATGATATGTTATGAATATGAAAGAGTTATGCAGTGATCCTAGTTTTCCCCTCGATCACTAAGTTATCAGGATATAGTCTAGTTTTCATGACTATACAGTTATCAGGTTCAGGCAGGTATAAACCCTTTATGGGTAAGACTAAAGCTTGGCGATCATAGGATTCCCCGAGATTGCCAAAAGTAGGCATGACGACCCTAGGTTCCCCGTGGTTGCCAACAGTAGGTTGGGGCCGGTGGAGCTCACTGAGACATTATGTCTCATCCCAATCCTTCTGGTGCAGGTTTACAGGTAAGCACGAGGTTCGTGAAGAAGTTCTTCAGGAAGACGCTGGATGGAGTGCAGTTGCTCGTCTTGAACCAGCACAAGAGTTTATCAGACTTTGTATAAGTATTTTTGTGGTACTTGATTATTGTATAACGAGCAAAAATCTGTATTCATTCGGTTGTTGTATATTATTATTATTGAAAAATTTGATGTATCCAGTATCAGTTAACGCACATGCTAATATTCTAGATTAAACTAGTATGGGTGTTACATCATTTACATATACACAAAAACTAGAACAACGTTATGGTATATGATAATATTTGGTGAAAATTCACTGGGTATATAATAGGATTTGAAGCCAAAAAAATGTATTACTACAGAGCAATGGACATGTGTCTCTTGACAAATTTTATTTGGCGTGTTTAACATCTCGCACACGACATGTATTTTAGATACAAAATCTAAGATAGTATATAGTTTTTATGTACATTTATTACTTTTTAACTCCCTTGAATTGAAAGCTTCTTTATCTATTATTGCAGACGATGGGCAGAAGGAATTAGGCGTCCTATGGCATATCTTCTGGGAAATCATGTTTTCACTGAGACAATTGTAAACTTTATTCATATTTTCATTTAGTCCTCATACTAGATTATTATTGTATAACTTAATTTAAAAAAAAATCTCTTGTATAACCTAGTACTGGATTATTTATTGTATTACCTAATATGTTATGTTATACCTGTTTTGGATTTCTAGTGTGTTATACTAATGTTGCTTATTAATTGATTGGTAGTGATTTAAATATATTAATTATATAAAAAAAGGTAAAATCCTCCTAATTTGTAGGATTTAGTAACAAATTTTGTGTTATATTTTTGCTGTAGAATTGCTATGATATGTCTTAGCTATGTTGCTATGGATTTGTTTCAAAATTGCTATGATTAGTCTTGATTATGTTGCTATGGATTTGTTGGGAAATTGCTAGATAAGTCCTAGCTATCTTGCTACGGAAAATACATTTTGAATATTTGTTTGCTTTGGATTAACTACATATTTGCTAGAACTTTTTTTCTAATAACTACGGATTTACTAAGAATGTTTTCCCTAGAAAATTTGTCTCTCAATCCGTGCTACGGCATATTCAATAGGTATTCCGTAGCATATCTGTAGCTAACTTTGTTTGCTAGAAATTAGCTACGAATTAGCTACAAAATTTGTCGTAGCAAATCACATATTTTCTTGTAGTGATCTTTGGCCAATTCTACAAGAAGTCTCGATTGAACATTTGCTAGGTGTATTGGAACTGCAACATATTATTGGTCTCGATCATAGTGGTTATGCTGGAGACATTTTCATTAAATTGTTATAACGATGACTCGATATCAACCAAGGACAAAAAAAATAGAACGACGATTTACGTGCGATTCCTGAAGTTGTTTCTATATTGGAGACGTCAATAGAGAAGTCTAATAGAAAACTATTTTGTGTACATCCAATTGAAGAAATAGATAGTTGTAATTGATTGATGATATGATATAAAGACTCTAAAAAAAGGGTGTATATGTATCATTATTGACAAACCATTGAGTTTATAAATTAATCATGTTGTTCTCTTTTCAATTGTAAAAAACTATTGAGTAATCATTTTTCAAAAATTTCATAGAAGAAGACTGAAATAAGCACATTATTCAAGAAATAAGTCAAAAATATCTTCCATATTTGTTGTTGGATGGGTTAAGTCATGCAAAAATTTAACTAATTATAACACACATTCTTGTTATATAATTTTTTTTAGGAAAATGTTTGATGGACATCGAAACACCCAGTTGAGAAAGAAATAAATTGGTTTATTGATATAAATGTAAATAGAAGAAAGATAGATAGATAAAAAATAACATGTGGAATAAGTGTTAATCTTTTTTGGGTGTCTATTGTATCTTTGTTGAATCTTTTAGCAGACCCTCAAACTAAGTGGATGTATAAATCCTCTTGAAAAATAGATGTGTGTCATGCTTCTCAAACTATGAATGAATGACAATTAAAAAACTAATTGAAATCACATTCATCAAGTTGATAATAAGCACTATAAAACCAATCTATAGCTTTTAATAAATTTTAAATGAATAAATGTACCAACATTTTTTAGACCAATACAACACTTCAATTCATATTGTTTCTATCTCCTTGTCACATTATCAATCTATTACATATATCACATTTATCTCCTTTTCACCAATGGGGTGCAAATCTTTGTTCTGTTCATTGTCCTTGGTTGTTATGGAATTATCATTACAAGCGTACTCATTGCGAATGTCTTCCCATCGTATCTTATCGATAATACTACAATGCACTTGCCATTCTATTAGTCCATATAAGATCGAGTCTTCTTGTAGAATAGGCAAAGATGGGTTTGAATTATTACCCGTATTCTCGTCACCAGGTTTCTTATCAGCACAAGAAGAAGGATCAAGCAATGTATTCTTCATTTTTTCAGAATTTTCTTCTTTAACCTAGATATAAAAAACATTGTCAAAATATTTATTCAAAATAATGGTTACAATATTATCATTAATATAAGTTGATTGCATCACCTTATTTTTTCTTTTTGTTCTTTTTCTCTTTGATGAGTTGGAAATACTAGCCGGAAGCATACTAGCACACCCTGCTTCAAGAAGAGTGTTGTTTTCACTCATATCCCCAATTTCCTAAAATTTATTTGAAGGAGTTTAATTACGTAAAGGAGTATAAATAAAATTAATTATTGCTTAACAATATAAAATATCATTGACCAGAAACTTGCACAGAAGCGTTGATAGTAAAAAGAAAAAAAAAAATCTACCTGAAACTTCATAACTTAAAATGCCACAAAATATTTATATATTAAAAAATATTTAGTCAATGTAATTTTTTAGTGAGTATAATGATACCAACAAAACTATCATTGAAATATAAGTTAGATGTATCACCTTATTTTCTCTTTTTCTTATTTTCCTTTTCGATTCTTTGGAGACACTAGCAGATGCATCCCCCACTTGAAGGTTATTATTTTCATTCTCGATGTCCTAAAAATTATTTGAAGTAGTTTAAGTAAAGGGGTATAAATAAAGTATAGGCTATAACTATATCATATATAAAAATATCATTTGTCATTGACAGAAACTTTCACAGGAGCATTCACGGTAAATAAAATAAAAAACAACCAGAAACTCCATGAGATAAAATGCCACAAAATCTATTATATGTAAATATTTAGTCATGATTATATGTGATAAAGTTATCAATAGCAACATATGAAATATAGTTTAGATGCATCACCTTTATTTTTGTCTTCCTGGGTAATTTGGGGTAGCCTTCGGGAAGTAAGAAATTCACCACGTCTACTACAGATCTTAATTTTTTGTCTTCATGAGTATAGTACTTCAAGAAATAAAAAACCAACATACAAAACCAGATTAAAGAGTGTTATTATCATTGACAAGACATATAATCTTCCTTATAATATAATATATGAAAATATCATATCATGTGCTCATTGTAAATTAATTAAATACAATCCATTACAATGAATACATACACAGATATATAATCTTAAACTCATTACCAGGTACTCCCTCCGTCCCAAAATATAAGCAAAAATTGGTCAACAAAAATTAATGTATTTGGTTCAAAATTTGTACCAAATATATCAACTTATGTTGACTCATTTTTGCTTATATTTTGGGACGGAGTAGGATATTATTGTGAAAATCATATACACAAAAGATATTTATTTTACCGTGTCGCATGTTCCCGAGGAGTCCTTCCGTCTTCTGCATTCAAGAGTCCAGTCAAGCTTTTTCAATACAGTGTCTATACCTCTGAAATTTCTACAATCTTTAGGAAATTCAAATGAAATATTTTCTCTTGCAAGTAGAATAGATGTCATTTGTCTTTTCCCTTTCTTAGGTGATTCCTGCAACACAATATGTAACAATACAAAAACAATATAAATGAATAGTATGTTATTCATAATTCATCTTGAATATTGGAAAGTTTAACTTTTTTTAAAAAAGCAAAATTTATTGATAAGAGAGTATAATGGGTACTCCAGCCCAAAAACAAGAGATCACGGAGACAATTTAGGAAATGGAATTTCTGTAGTGGAAATCTCTCCAGTTATCTCCAATGTGAACATATATACTATTAAACACTTTATCTCTTTTGATTTCTACATTTAATTCACTAAGTTTTTATTTTTTCAATGAGCATGATCATTTCAGTGGACCTTGTGGTCACTGAGAATCCATTCCGAAAATTAACTGGCTTTCAAACAACCTTTTGGACAAGAACACCAATTTATGTAAGAGACAAAAAAAATGAAATAAATTTTCAATTTTGTGTTGCAAATACTTTTCTGAAAAATTAGTGAAAAAATCTGTTTTTTCATCTCTAATTCCTTTATGTGCTTCAACATTTCTTACATGTATTGGGACAACATCTAATTTTCCCTTTGCAATGTTCCGAAACCTCACTCTAATTCTCTTTAATTGTTCCTGTGTCATGTAACAAGAAAGAAGCATAAAATGTACTATAAAAACAATTGTACATTTCAAATAGAATTAATAAGGAAAGAAAGAAAAGAGATTGTTTAATACTTACACCAATGTGACGTTTAAGTATCCCACCTAGATCTTGGCCATGAGCTACTTCTTGATTGTTATTCATGATACAAGGAGAGTATTTTTTTTTAAATCTATTGCAACAAATTTCTTAAATCACTAAACGTTGTAGAAAATTGTGAAAATGGTTTCTTGTAAAACCTTTAAAGAAATCAGTCTAAGAAAAAAAAAATGAAGTATGTTGATAATTATATTGAGAGAACCTTTATTGCAGAATCAGTATTATTGCGAATTTGCTTAAATCACTTACCCTTTTTTTCCGCAATAAAAGCATTTTTTTAGTGATTATCACATGAATTGCCAACCTCTTCTCAAAGGAATCCCAGAAACTTCTAAATAAAACATGAATTGCCAACCTATATATAATTGAAATGGTTGGATGTTAGTGTAAAATGTTAACATTACCCATGCACATAAATTAAACTTATTATCCTTGAGTTTTAACTAAGTGGTAAAAGTTGATTTTGCAACCTTAAGGGATGATGTTCAAGTCCCATACGATTTAGTTAAAATTGACTAATAGTACTTCTGTTATTAACAACATTTTTTTCCCAACAACAAAACACTTGGAGAAGATACATGAAATTTCAAGTTTTTAACAAGAAGACCAAGAAACTTTGTACGATATGCATGAGAAAGAAACAAACTGCTACTCAATCGATGTCCGAAACACAAATTTTTTGAGATGGAGATCACCGTAACCTTCACCAATGGTCTGAAGCCACAAACAAGAATGTTATAAAGTTCAAGGTAATATGTTAAAAAGTTCATGCTTTTTTTGATGAACTAAGAGTGAGGAAGACATCAGGGAGAAACTTAGATATCCTGACTAGGTCGACACCCCCAAGAAATCCCATCCTCTGCCACTCACTCATATAAATATTATTAGAAAAAAGGGAAAATGTGTACAAGAGAGGGGCCAAACCAAAACCTTCTAAAAACAACGGAGAAACAAAATATGAAAATTAAACAAAATTATGGAAAACGATAATTTGGCATGCCATATCTGTCCCTATAAAGAAATCTTCCCTAATAAAATTAGGCAAAGCATCCCACCAAAAAGTGTCATGCACACCATGACCATGATGAGCTAACTTATCTGCACAACTATTGCCTTCACGAAAAATATGAGAAGAAAGAACTTGAAGACTCAAAGTGAAACAATTATGCCATCTATTTCGCCAGATACAAGGCACCAATTCTGGATTCTTAAACGCAAGAAGGGCACTAGATGAATCTCCCTCAATCCAAAGCGACCCCCCAGTGATTACGTGAAATCATTGGTTCCGCCACAAACATCAACTAAGGCTGATGTGTATCACAAAAATTCTTAAAAGCAATTCTAGATTCGAAATTACCCATTCCACGAATTTTCAAAAGAAAATCTTCATTGAGAACCCGGAGTTAGAGGACCTTGGGACCGGGTTTTAATTACTGCGTGACTTGCCTTCTTTTTTTGCGACTTCGATAAATATGTAATGAAGGGTGCTTTTGTGTTGCTACTGGTGTCTGTTAAAGCTTGCTAAATGAGTTCTAAGTCCTTGTTAACAGTCGAACAACGATGCTTATTGAAAACAGAAGTTACTGCTGGATGGTCACATGTAACGAGCTCCAGAACTGACATTTCATTCGAAGTTGCAGATGTAGTCCTTGCTATTTCATCTGTCACATTATTCAAAGCAAAGTGAAATGAAGTGTCTAACATAGATGCTTCCCTTTCCTGATGTTGTTCACTCGGAGCAGCCGAAGCAAGACCGTCATTTTGAGGACTGGTAGACTGCACATGTGATGAAGTTCTAGTATCACCATGAACTACCACGACATTTGAAGCCACTATATCACCTTGGACTACCTCGACATCAGAAGCTACAGTGCTGGCAGCAGTGCATGCAATATTAATAACATTATTGACGTGCGTATTGGATATTGGAACACTTACTGGTTTCTCAAAAGCCCTTGACGAGCCTATTCCATCCGGATTGGACTTCTCTTTTTGCTGCCACCTCTGGACAGGTTTCTGCACAATTTCAGTTTGCTTTTGAAATTCTGGCAGGACCTGATTCTGAACCGTAAAACAGAGTAGAACAGAGTACAAAATTGCAGCGTAAAACAGTAGTTCAGAAGCAGAATAATAACAGACAGAAAGTAAAAGACACGTGTTATTTGTTAACCCAGTTCGGTGACAAACACACCTACGTCTGGAGGCTACCAAGCCGAAGGAAATCCACTATAATAGTATCAATTCGAAGTCCTATGTGAACAGCCCTTGTTTCACAGCCTTCTCACTTAATCACTACCCGTGGTATTTCTACCTAGGAACTCCTAGATATAAGACCCCTCTTACTTCCTACTCAATCAATCAATGCCCCAGTGATTTTAAACTCTAAACAATCAAAGATGGAGACACTCTCCAAAACACCCAATAGTCACTCTTGCTTAAAAGCTTCAAGTGAACTACAGTTACAACTCAATAAACCAAACCAACTCTAAACAATTGAGTGGTATACAGAAACAGAGCACAAAGCTCACAATGGACAGACTCAAAAACTAAGAATAACTCTCTTTATTAATTGCTTCTGTTTTTGATTGAGTTTCTTCAATAGCAGCGTCCTCTATCTATAGTCTTCAGCAGCAACAAATAATTGAACCAAATATTCTTCAAAGATATATTTCCAAAATTCTTTAGAAACATATAGAAGCAAATATTCTTCAGAAATATATTTTCCAAAGATCTCTTTGAAAATATATTCACAAATAAAACAATATCCAATCTGAAGAAATACATCTCACGAAAATATCTTCTTCTGGAAACATCTGGAAGCACACGAAGCTTGGAGAACAAGAACATGAATTCTTCAAATAAATCTTCAATAGATCAGGTGAGAAAATATACAACTCCAAGTGCGAAAACAAGACTGCTTCTGAAAGTTCCTTCTGAAGTTCAGCTTCTGAAGAATCAGCGTCTGAAGTATTGTTCAGCGTCTGAACATCAGCTTCTGAAGGTTCAGCGTCTGAAGTACTGTTCAGCGTCTGAAGGTTCAGCGTCTGAAGTACTGTTCAGCTTCTGAAGACCCAGCTTCTGAAGACGCACATATTGAGATTTCAGCTTCTGAAGACGTACTGCTTCTGAAGACGCACATATTGCTTGTATATTTGATTTTAGCAAACATGAAGCCAACAACCAAATATCCAATAGCTTTCCTTTTTCCAACACAGCAGGCTGTGTAGGGTGAACCCAACAGCAAGTCGAGACATGGTGTCCAATGATTTGACAATGAGAACAGAATTTTGGGCTCCATTCATAAGTTACCTTGACAGGAAACGCACAACCTTCTCTTTCGACCATTATCTCATAAAACTAACGGCGGGAAAAATCAATGTCAACAAATACATGCGTGTAATGGCCAAAAACACGTTTTTGAGTTGTCGTATCAATTAGAAGCGGAGTACCTATAACACCAGCAATCTCCAATAGTGTGCACTCCAACTAATACTCTTGCGGCAGCTCCATTAATTGTACCCACACCTGAGCATGTGTATGTCGTTGCGTGTGTTTGTTAAAATCCTTTGTCCATTGGGACAAGCGCAGCAGCCCCAGTTTCAAGTTGACCATGCCCATAGCACAAACTAGTCGCATATCATCAAAAGAGGCAAAAGAGAAATCATAAAAGCCCTTTCCAAGCGAGATCATTTTCCATGGCACCGTAGTTTTCCATTGTTTCAATAGTTTATTTGTGATGTCCTTGGCAGTATAGGGTTTATCACCTTTGTTCAGAACAATTCTACCTTGCAAATTGTTCTTACATGCTTCAATACCCTTGACATACACCTCCTTCCTAATTTTGAGAGAGAAAGAATCGCCTTTCAGAACCGGTTGGGGAAGTGGCGCGGTGATGGGAGAGGACACTGGCGAGAGAATCTTTGCAAAAGAGCGAATGCGAGTATCCGTTGTATGAACCTTATTAATGGGAAATGTTCCCGAAGGAGCCATGACAGCAGAAAGTTCACACTGCTAATCAAAAGCCATGGCAGCCGTCACCCGTACAGAAGGTTGGCCGTACGCGCAAAAGGGATAGCAAACGAGTAAACAACAGCTGTAGTGGAATGGATGACAGTAAAAAGATTAATGAAACCCTAGGACTGAAACCATAGCAGAGCCTATTCGTTCAAGACAATTTCTATTCAAACGATTGGAATTGAACCGAGGAAAACATACCTCAGACCAACCAATTGTGTCGGATCTCGTTAGTACTAATTTTTCCAAGTTCATGCTTATCAAATAGATATCCTCGTACAAATTACATAAGCTGCCAATACGTGTGATGCCAATGAAGAAAAAGTGCTTTTGTTGCTACATTATCGCAAAAAATGGTAAGGGTATTTATATAAACTTTGACAATGATAATTGTTGAGATAAATTCTCAAATCCTTCTTAAGTTGATGTTTTAATGAAAATAAATTTATGTGAATTAAAGAGATGAATATGATTCTAATACATGCAAAATTCTTACAAGTTTCTTTAAGTGTTCTTTAGAACAGAATATCCAAGAAACATGAATCTTAACATCATCGAGTGCTAAGAAGAACTTCAGATTAATTAGAAGAACTTCAAAATGAGATCAAAAGCATCACATGGGCACTATGAAAATTGAAGGACAAGATTTACCAAGGAATGTGAGATTAAAAGATGATCCTTGTCAATCTTTGAAACAAAATTGTTCAATAAAAAAGAACTTCATACTAGACTTCAGAAGCTTCTCGGATTGCAGATCTGATAGGCACATCAAAATCACTTCAAAAAGGCTATTCCAAGAAGTTAGGAATTGGTTCTCATCAACTAATTCTCATCTCAGAAGTTAGGATCAAACTTTTTTGGAGAATGGAATTAAAATCAATTGTAATTGAGGTTGGAGATCTGGTAGACCATAAGTGTAAGTCAAGGGTTACCTGAGATTGAAATTTTAAAGATGAGAATCACATTAGTAAAAACTTCATAATGGGAAATTAAGAAAACACCAAAAGGAATCATGACAGAAACATAACCAAAGGTGCACAAGAAGATCAGAAGCTGAGAAGCAATGCACAACAACTAGTTTCAAAACTTTCTTGTTCCACAAGGCAAACAACAACAAAAATAAAATAACAACTAGTTCCTTGCTTGATAACCAAGATTGAAGCTATATATAGGGAAATATCATTCAAATTAGAACACATCTCCCAACAACACAATCTCTCACAAAAAATCTTTTCTGTCAAGAATTTCTGCATCTGAAAAAGATCAGAAGTAGAAAAGATCAGATTTGTTTGAAAAAGATCCAAATATATTCTCAAACATTAGGTTGCAAACACAAATACACTAAAGCCTCCATTATATCTTTGGAACATCTTTTATAGTGTATTTGAAAAGTTCATATTCACATGTGTGTGATCATATTAAACTTAGAAAAATAAATGTTTAGATTCACTTTAGTGTGATCGGTTTAAACTTAGAGAGAGAGGTCATTGTGAGATCTAATTGATTCTTTGTAAAGATCAAAATCACAATAACAATTGTGTAATTTGTTGTAAAGCTTCAGTAATCCTATTTCGGATATAAAGGTGGATTGTGTGATCGATTAAAGTCCGAAGAGGATGTCCAAAACTTATATGGTCAGATAGACCAAAAAGAAGAGAAAGTGTGCAAAATCCGTGAGAGTGTCTTGGACACTAGATTGGAAAATATCATAGTCAGTGGGGTTTGCACTAGCTTAATTGAGACCAAAAGCATCACATGGGCACTATGAAAATTGAAGGACAAGATTTACCAAGGAATGTGAGATTAAAAGCTGATCCATGTCAATCTTTGAAATTCTTCAATAAAAAAGAACTTCATAATAGACTTCAGAAGCTTTTCGGATTGCAAAATATCCGAGAGGGTATCTCAAACACCAGATTGGAAAATATCACAGTCAGTGGGGTTTGCACTATCTCAGTAGGGTCAACCAGGATAATTTTTTGTGTCATCTTCTATATCCCCTAGCTCCTTTATTTGATAGTTCAAAATCAAACACACTCAACCAATCTCTTCTTGTATCAAATTCATTTTGATACATACTTCAGATTATCAAATCTGAACATCTTCCCTAAGGTTTGAGAAGCACCCAAAATTTTTAAAGGATCACAATTCAAACCCCCTGTTTATTGTGATCATTGTTTTTACTTTAGATACGTGGGCAAATGTGATAAGAAGAACTTTTTACCATTTTTTATTAATTTCTACAATGAAAAGAAATATCTCCTTATTTGTTATGAAATTTTATACTAACATCCAAGCATACAAATTATACAGGCTGGTAATACATGTGATACCCATGGAGAAAAAGTGCTATTCTTGAAACTCCGCCGCGAAAAAGTAAGGTGAGTTAAGAAATTTAAACAATAGTTCTATATAGGGAATTGTGATTAAGGAAAAAGTTTTCAGCAGTTTTGTTCATTTCTGCATTGAAAATATTAAATGCTTATTGTGTTTGAATTTTTCCCTTAATCGTTAAACTAAATATAAATAATACTCCCAATATTGCAAGAATGTAGACTGTAATGTGAGTTTTTATTCATCCCCATATAATAATATACACTAAATGAAAAACACCTTGCTTGATCCTTCTTGCGCTGAGAAGAAAACTGAACAATCTTGAAGCGGGTAATAATTCAAAAGGTAGTCTCGAGCGATTTTAGTGGATATAACGATGATTCGATATCAACCACTGACAAAAAAAGAACGAAGATTTGCTGTCATTCCTGTAGTTTTTCTATATTGGAGACTTTGATAGAGAAATCTAATAGAAAACTATTTTGTGTACACCCAATTGGAAAAAAAAAGATAGAGATATGATAATTGTAATTGATTGATGATGTGATAGAAATACTCTAAAATAAGGGTGTATATATATCATTGTTGACAAACCACTGAGTTTATAAAATAATCATGTTGTTCTCTTTTCAATCAATTGTACAAAACTATAGAGTAATCTTTTTTCAAAAAGTTACATAGAAGAAGACTGATATAAAAATGTTATTCAAGAAATAAGTCAAAAATATCTTCCATATTTGTTGTTGGATAGGTTAAGTGATGCAAAAGATTTAACTAATTATAACTCCCAGGAAAATTTTCAGGAAAATGTTTGATGAACATTGAAACACCCAGTTGAGAGAGAAATAAATTGGTTAATTATTATAAATGTAAAGAGGAGAAAGATAGATGGAAAATAACATGATGAATATGTGTTAATCTTTTTTGGGTGTCCATGTTTCTTTGTTAAATTCTTTAGCACCCTCAAATCAAATGGAAGTATAAATCATCTTGGAATCTGGATGTGTATAATGCTTCTCAAACTATGAATGAATGACAATTAAAAAGCTAAATGAAATCACATTCATCAAGTTGATAAGTACTAAAACCAATCTATAGCTTTCAATATAAATTCTAAATGAATAAATGTACCAACATTTTTTACACCAATTCAACATTTCATATTGTTTCTATCTCCCTATCACATTATCAATCTATTACATATATCGCATCTATCTCCTTTTTACCAATGGGGTGAAAATCTTTGTTCTGTTCATTGTTCTCAGTTGATATAGAATTATCATTACAAGCGTACTCATTGCAAATGTCTTCCCATTGTATCCTATCGATAATACTACAATGCACTTGCCATTCTATTAGCCCATATAAGATCAAGTCTTCTGATAGAATAGGTGAAGATTGGATTGAAATGTTACCCGCATTCTCGTCACCAGTTTTCTTATCAGCACAAGAAGAAGGATCAAGCAAGGTGTTTTTCATTTTTTCAGAATTTTCTTCTTTAACCTATATATAAAAAACTTTGTCAAAATCAAAACATTTAGTCAAAATAATGGTTACAATATTATCATTAATGTAAGTTGATTGCATCACGTTATTTTTTTTCTTTTTGTTCTTTTTCTCTTCAAGAGTGTTGTTTTCACTCATATCCCCAATTTCCTATTTTTTTTAAGGAGTTTACGTAAAGGAGTATTAATAAAATTAATTATTGCTAAACTATATAAAAATATCATTGACCAGAAACTTGCACAGGAGCATTGATAGTAAAAAGAAAAAAAAAATCTATCAGAAACTTCATAAACATAAAATGCCACAAAATATTTATATATAAATATTTAGTCAATGTAATTTTTTAGTCGATATAATGATACCAACAAAATTATCATTAAAATATAAGTTAGATGTATCACCTTATTTGCTCTTTTTCTTCTTTTCCTTTTCGATTCTTGGGAGACACTAGCAGATGCATCCCACACTTGAAGGTTATTATTTTCATTCTCAATGTCCTAAAAATTATTTGAAGAAGTTTAAGTAAAGGGGTATAAATAAAGTATAGGGTATAACTAAATCATATAAAAATATCATTTGTCATTGACAAAAACTTTCAGGCGAGCTTTCATGGTAAAAAGAAGAAGAAAAATAAGACCTGAAACTCCATTAGATAAAATGCCACAAAATTAATTATATATGAAATATTTAGTCAATATTATATTGGATGAATGAGTATAAATGTCCTAAAAAATATATAATTCAAGATTGTTATATATTTAATTCAAGATTGTTATCTTCCTCCTTGGCCTCAATGTCCTAAAAAATATCAGGAGTATGAATAAGTATAAATGAAATTAAAGCTATGATTATTAAAAATTTCATTTATCATGACCACAAACTCCGTCTTATAAGATACAACATAAACATTTATATATCTTCAAAAATAACACAAAAAACATTTATATATAAAGTTTTAATGCTTCACCTTTCTCTCTTTTTCCTTTGAATCTAACTTGGTGTAGCCTTCCGGAAGTAAGTGATTTACAACTTCCTTAACTGATCTTAATTTCTTACCACTGGTGGTACCATGAGCATAGTACTTCAAGAAAGATAACAAAAAATGAAGATAAATGAGTGTTATTATCATTAGCAAATATATATTAATTATCATACACATTAGAAATTAATTTTACCATATCTAATGTTCCCGAAATTCTTTTTCTACATTCTACCTCCCATTGATCAAGATTTGATGATAAATTTTCTGTATTTGGGAAAGTCGTTGCATCTATTGCAAATTGAAATGAAATAATCTCCTTTTTGATCAATTTGGTTGTCCCAATCCTCCCTCTTCTATATGGTTCCTATCAAACAAAATCATCAATACAATATGTTAGAACAATAATGAAAATGTTATAAAAAATAAATGAATAGTAGGTTGCTTAATTACTCAATGTATTCATATTTTTTATCGTTTTTGCAAAGAATCCCAATTGATTTAAAAAAAAAAAAAGAAGGTGTTAAACACCATTAATAGACGACAATAAGTTTTTCACTAGCTGCTGAATTACTCAAAACAGATCCAAAATATTGCATTACAATTCCAAAACATTGTGTTTGCAAAAAAAAAACCTAATGAATGGTAAAATGCAGCAAAACAAGAACCTCAAAATCCAAGCTTAGTGCAACGCCAATGGCCGTGCTTAAAAATGTACCTGATGGTGTGGTTGGTCCTCATACGGATTGGGTAAGTGGTGTCCTTGTTCTGCCTCATCTTCTTCGCCAACTTCTTGATCCTGAAGGTCTTGTGACTGCAACGAGTATGCTTGTAAATCCTAACACCCAATGTATGGATAATTTATATTTTGGAATATTCAAAATTTGCACTAACAGTTGATTTTAGAGACAAAAATGAAATGGCTTTCTTTTATGCGTTTCAAATAATTTACAATGAAAACATAAGAAAAAATAAACATTTTTTAGCCTCCAACTTTTGTCTATATATGCTTCAACTTCTTCCTTACAACAAAAAAATGTTATGCTATGAAATTAATTTTAAGTAAATTAAGGATATGAGAATATGTACCTCTACAGGGGCATCATCTCCATTTTCCTTGACCTTATCCTTGCACTTCGTTCTAAAACTTTTTAATATCCTCTGTGTCATGTAACAAGATAGATGTATCAAATTAGCTATAGAAACTCTTGTATTTTTATAATAGAATAGTTAATTAGTAATGAATGAAAAATTATTGATTAATACTTACATTGATGTTGTCTCTAAGCAACAGACCCAGACCTTTGCCATAGACATCTTCTTGATTGTTATTCATCGTACCTTTAAACAATGAGATATGATATTTTCTGTGCATGATTAATATGATAGTTCTCTGCTCAACACAGTTTGTAAATCACTTGAGGATGAGAGGCTAAGAATGTTAAAGGTGACAAGTATAATTTTTTTTTTTTAGAGAAAGTATAACAATTTTTATTTTACTTTTTTACTAAAGGGAAAGTATAACCATTAGGAAAATCAGTATAAGGAAATTTTTTAATGTGCATTACTGTACACAGTCTTGCAAGATTTATACTATTTATTACATTCGTTTTGACAATTAAGGGTAAATTTGAAAAATTAAGGATATTAATTATTTTCTGCTGAAATTAATAAAAATGATAAAAGTATTTCCTTTTATCACCTATTCCTTGATTTTGATTATGGACCAAATTTGTTTAAATCGACCTATTATTTTTTGCAATAGAATAAGCAAGAAAATACTTGTTCCAGAAAAAAAAATGTTATCTTAACATTTTAAATGCACTTTTTGGTCAAAAGAGAAAAAAAAACAATTTAGATGCACTTTTGGCTATATTGTTTTTACTGATATACAATGTGTTGGGAAATACCTGCATAATTTCTCTCCTCTGCGAACTCAAAATAGACACTTTAATTAGCGGAGACGTAAAATGCACACAACAAAATTTTAGCATGGAAAACCTTCTCAATGTGAGTAAGGAAAAACCACGGGACCCTTGAGCCTCTTAAACTTCCACTACAATATAATGGAAATACAACAACTTCACTCTTAGGTGGATCTCACTACAATGTATCTCTCAATTTGTGAGGAATACTTTCACAAATTGGCTCACTATTTCTCTCACAAGGAAACTCTCTATGAGGATCAATTTTCTCTTTTAAGCAAGTCTCTCTTTCTCTCTTGCTTTTTGTTGTTCTTCTCTTGTGGTGTGTTGTGAATGCTTGTTCATGGCCCTATTTATTTATAGGAGAAGCAGGCCAAAGTTGCCTTACATGCATGAAGACACTTGTCATTTGCCTTTCATGCAAAACACCAAGTGTCTCTTGCAATGCATGGACTATACCATGTGTCTCTTGCCATGCATGCACCACAACATGTGTTACTCATACACTACACCATGTGTACACCATGCACCTTGCTACTTGTCATCACATGCAACCTTCCATTTTGTCAAATGTATGTTGGCCACGTGGCAATGGCTGGACCCCACATTTCTCCCCCTCCAGCCATAGGGGATGCCTTAATTAGTTTAGGGTTGCTGCCAATCCAGCAGCTTGTTTGCAAAACTATATCTTCTCTTTTGGTAGAGGTTTTGTCATCATGTTTGTCCCATTCTCATTAGTGTGAACTTTCTCTACTTTCAACAGTTTACTCTCCTACACATCACAAATCCAGTGATACCTCACGTCAATGTGTTTTTATCTGGAGTGGTATGTCGAGTTCTTGCTGAGATGAATCGCGCTCTCACTGTCGCAATAGAGAACATATCTTTCTTGATTCTGGCCTAACTTTTGCAGGAACTTCTTCATCCACATGATCTCCTTACAACCTTCAATGATTGTGATGTATTCAGCTTCTGTGGTACTCAAAGCAATGCACTTTTGTAATCGTGATTTCCATGAGACAGCTCCCCCTGCAAAAGTAATCAAATATACGAAAGTGGATTTTCTTGAATCTACATCTTCTGCCATATCTACATCTATATACCCAATGCGTAATTGATTTTCATTGCCAAAGCACAAACATTGTTTGGCAGTTCCTCTTAGATACCTCAGTATCCATTTCTCAACATTCCAATGCTCCTCTCTTGGATTCGACAAGAATCTACTCATAACTCCTACCGCATAAGCAATGTCTGGTCTTGTGCAAACCATTGTGTACATAAGGCTACCCACAACTGAAGAATAGGGCACCTTGCTTATTTCTTCTTTTTCTTGGTCATTCTCTGGACATTATATCTTACTAAATTTCAAATGACCAGGTATCGAAACATGCACCGGTTTTGCATTATGCATGTTGAACCTTTCAAGAATTTTCTTGATATAATTTTCTTGTGACATCCACAACATTCTTTTAGAACGATATCTAACGATACTCCGAATTTATTTCTTCAAACGGGAGATATCATAAACAAATTCAATTGATGAGTGTCATATTTGATTGAGTAAATTAATAAAACAACAATAACAACCGAAAAAAAAAATCAATGAATCAAATAACAATAACAGCCAAAAAAATTCAATGAATCAAAACCTATATCAATAGTGAGTTGATTCAAATTGAAAAAAAAAAACTAAAAAAAAGAAATAAAAATACTGTTTTGGAATGTGACATATGATGACGTGCAACACAAATTGCAGCTCTAAAACTAATTAGATGAATAGTTGTGCAAAAGAATAATCATCACTTAAACACTTAAACAACTAATAAAGTACAATTTTTTTCATCCATTCTAAAAACTAATAAAGTTCATCCATTCTAAACAAAGTGTTCAATCCATTTTCTTCAGAGTTCACATCATGAGTTGATTCTTTCATTATATTTGTCGTTTGAGATCTACATCTGCAACAACTAAAGAGAAGGTGAATAAAGATCAAGATGAATTGAAAGAAAGAAAAACAGGGAGAAGTATGTTTAATTGTTGTACATGTGGAAAAATATCAGAAATTGAAAACCAGTTTTTAGAATTATTTGTGCGAAAAAAAAAGGGGAATAAGAAGAAAAAAATGAATAAAAGAAAAGAAAGATATTGAGATTTTTTTAAAAAAATTTGAGTATGAATATCAAAATTGTATGAAAATGTTGAAACTAATAAAAACAATTTATAGCAGAATGATGTGAAAATTGTGAATTATAACTCAAAATGGTGTGAAAATTGTGAGCCTCAAACACAATATTTATAGCCAACAGGTATGAAGGAATCACAATAATTATTCCCTTGATTTGTGTATGTAGTAATTGAAAATAAAATTGTACATTAAATTTCACTAAAAAAAATATGATTAAAATTAGAAAAAAATTAAATGTATAATATTAAAATTGTTTTAATGCATACATCATGACAAAATAGTTTTTTTTTAAAGGATCATTACCAAATCAATTTTTTAAGGAAAATCATTTGTTTAGTTGTAATATCCGTATCATATTCTAATATTAAAATTTTAATAGGACATTACGACCAAACATGCTATATTACATCATGATGAAGTCATTTTTTAATATGCATATCATATTCTTTGTCAAAAAAATAAAACTATATTATCAAATTTGTTTTAATGCATAATTCTTTGACCAAATCACATCAATAAATTAATGATCAATTTGGAGTAGCTATTGCTATTTTCGGTTCATGTCATATTAATATTATTTTTGAATAGTATTGCATCAATTTAGAATACTTTTATGAAAATAAATAAAAATAAAATAATAACAATAAATGTCATATGCACGAGAATGATTGGTTTAGTCCAAGGTGCCACGTGTCATAAGAGAACTTTGGAGAGATTTTAATTTTCATATATACATTTGAAGAAAAGCCTTAAATGTATAGTCTATAGATATAGATGCTAAAAGTATTTCCTTTTATCACATTTTCCTTTATTTTGATTATTGACCAAATTTGTTTAAATCGACCTACTATTCATTGCAATAGAATAAGCAAGAAAATACTTGTTCGAGAAAATCCTTTTGTTGGTATCACGTGTATGGCTCCTATATCATTCGTAAAACAATCGGTATTTGCTAAGCATGAAGTATTTAATATGATATATCCTCCCTCGAAGAAAAATAAAAAGTTATCTTTGTTATGAATAATTAAGTTAGTGGATGTTCATCCTTAGTTTTCCACCTTCCTATAACTCCACAAGTGAATGAATGGTTAGTGGTCCTTAATTACTTTGATCATTCACTTACACATTTTGTGTCCTATAAATAGGACTCATATTTTAGTATATAGACACACTTGTGAAGAGAATAATACAAAAGGCTTTCATCTTCTTCATCTTTGATCTTGTGCTTTTACTTTATTTTCATAACACGTTATCAGCACGAAGCTCTAACATCCTATGCACGAGGTTCTAACCAATACAGATAACATTGATTCTTCTTATTTTTGGTGTGGCTGTCATTCTATCGATGTTACGTTGGTTAGATATCCATTTCTAATCTTAGAGTACCTTAAATTATCTCCTAGGATTAGATTCCACATTACATAATTGTTATCAATGATTGTTTCTGATTTTCTTATTCATTTAGGATTAGGAGTCTCGTATATTATAAATAGGGGTTAGTTTTAAGTCTTTATTTCTTACTATCAAACTAATATCGAATTAGTATCAAATCAGATTTCATCTTGATTTATTCATGAAAATGAATTCATATTTTAATTGAAAATATATTACCTTTAAATTTCATCATCGTGTGGTTGTTTTGTTCTTCAGATCCAAAAATTCATTCTTTTCTGCTCAATATTTATATGTCTTTGTCAGTCCATGATATTCCTTCGTCGCCATCTTCATGAGGATCTGAAAAATGAATACCTTATCGTAAAAGATCCACAAGTTCTTTGGAACAGTTTAAAAGAAAGATATGACCATCAAAAAACTATCATTCTTCCTAAAGCTCGTTACAAATGGATGCATGTGCGTTTACAAGACTTTAAATCTGTAACCGCGTATAACTCGGTTGTATTTAGAATTACTTCTCAATTGAAATTGTGTGGAGAAAAAGTGACCGATGAAGATATGTTAGAAAAAACATTCTCCACTTTTCATGTGTCTAATGTGCTCCTGCAGCAACAATATCGCGAAAAAGGATTTACAAAATATTCTGACTTGATATCTTGCCTGCTTGTGGTAGAACAAAATAACGAGCTTTTGATGAAAAATCATGAGACCCGTCCCACTGGTAGTGCTCCATTCCCAGAAGTGAATGTAGCAACGCACGATCACTATGGGAAAACTCATGGTCGTTGTCGTGGACATGGTTGTGGTCGTGCGCAAGGTCATGGTCGTGGACGTGGTCGTAGTCTTAATCATAATCACAGTAGAGATTACAAAAACACATTTTCTCACCAGAAGTTGAAAAATGTTGGAAAGAATGAAAAGGGTAGTCAGAGTAGCAAAAATAATGAGAATATTTTCTATCATTGTGGAGGAAAAGGCCATTGGAGTCGTACCTGTCGTACACCAAGGCATCTTGTTGATCTTTACCAGCAATCACTTAAAAATAAAGATAAAAAGGCTGAGACACATTTTGCATGTGAAGATGGTGATTATGATTATGGTAATATGGATGTTACCCACTTAGACGTTGTTGATTTCTTTGCTGATCCTGATGGAAAGATTGATCATCTCATTGGAGATGGAAGTGTCAAGAAATAAAACCTAGCAATAAATAATCATGTTTACGAATGCTTTTAAATTTCCTATGATAATAAAAAATTTATGTTATGTTTTAACTTTCCTATGTTAATGATAATAAAGTCTTATTTCTAAGTGTGTTTTCAACCTCCAATGCTAGTCATGATAAATATGACGTTTATATAATTTGTTTTTATACTTATCTTTTGTTTGTTAATTTTTTTAGATAGCATGAGTATTAACATTAACCTCAATAATGGAGATATGTGTCTCGCTGATAGTGCAACTACTCATACAATTTTCAAGGATAAAAAATATTTCTCTTATTTAGTAATGCAAGAAACCGATGTTAGTATTATATCTGGAAGTTCAAAAATAATTGAAGGCTCCGGAAGAGCTAATATAAAATTACCTAGAGGAACAATTAAACAATGAGAATGCATTATATTCTCTCAAGTCTCATAGAAATTTATTAAGTTTCAAGGATATCTGTCTAAATGGATATCGTATTGAAACAAGAAATGAAGGAGATGTTGAATATCTTTATATAACGAGACATAATTTGGATAAAATAAGTGTAGTGGAAAAGTTACCCGCCTTTTCCTCTGGTTTTTACTACACTTAGTGATAAGTGCAATTGAAGCACATGTGATCATAAACTAGAAGTTTACAAATCATAAAAAAAATTGTTGTTTGGCATGACCGGTTGGGCCATCCCGGGTCTATGATGATGCAAAAAATAATTGAAAATTCTTGTGGTCATCAATTGAAGAGCCAGGAGATTCTTCAATCTGATAAGTTCTCATGCACCTCTTGTTCACAAGGGAAGTTGATAATTAGGCCATCACCAACAAAAAATGGAAGTGAATCTCTAAATTTTTTAGAGCGTATACATGGTGATATTTATAGGCCAATACACCCGCCATGTGGACCATTTAGATACTTTATGGTTTTAATTGATGCATCCACTATATGGTCACATGTTTGTTTGTTGTCAACTCGCAACCAGGCATCCGCAAGATTGCTAGCTTAATTAATTCGAATAAGAGCGCACTTCCCTGATTATCCCGTCAAGAAAATATGACTTGATAATGCCGCCGAGTTCTCATCTCAAGCATTTAATGAATATTGTATGTCCATTGGAATTGACATTGAACATCTTGTAGCACATGTTCATACACAAAATGGACTTGCAGAATCATTTATCAAGTGTATACAGTTAATTGCAAGACCACTTCTCATGAGATGCAAACTCCCAATTTCTACTTGGGGACATGCAATTTTGCATGTTGCATCATTGATTCGCATCAGGCCAACATGTTATCATAACTTTTCCCCTTTAAAATTAGTTTTTGGTTAAGAACCTAAAATTTCCCATCTAAGAATCTTTGGATGTGCGGTGTATGTTCCTATTTCTCCACCACAACGCACTAAGATGGGTCCTCAAAGAAGGTTGGGAATATATGTTGGATATGAATCTCCATCTAATATAAAGTATCTTGAACAAACAACGGGAGATTTATTTATAGCCCGATTTGTTGATTGTCATTTTGATGAATCAAATTTCCCAACATTAGGGGGAGAGAGTAAGCAGCTGGAAAAGGAGATCGTTTGGAAAGAATTATCATTGTCTCATCTTGATCCTCGAACTAAACAATGTGAACTTGAAGTTCAAAAGATAATTCATTTGCAGAGCTTAGCAAATCAATTACTTTGCATTCACTGATCCAAAAAGTGTGACAAAATCGTATATACCAGCTGCTAATGCTCCGATAAAAATGGATGTCACAATTGGGCAATCTCATATTGCAAATGAGTCTCAACCACGCCTGAAGCGTGGTAGGCTAGTCAGTTCCAAAGATAAAAATCCTCGAATGAGAAAAGGAGCTAAAAAGAAAGTTGGCCCAAGTGAGGATATAGAAACTCTAAAAGAGTCTTCAGACATAATTGATATTCAGTTCTGGAAGAGACTGATCAGGTACCTGAAATTCATGAAAATAAAGAGATCTCAATAAATTATGTCAGTAATGGAATACAATGGAACCGGCAAAAAGTCAAAGTTGACGATGCTTTTGCATATCATATAGCGCTAAATGTGATAAATGATAGCGAAGATCATGAACCAAAGTCTATCAAAGATTGTAGGCAAAGTGAGAATTGGCCAAAATGGAAAGATGCAATTGAAGCTGAATTAAACTCGCTTTACAAGCGAAATGTTTTTGGACCTATAGTCCGAACACCTGAAGGTGTGAAACCAGTTGGATATAGGTGGGTTTTTGTGAGAAAACGAAATGAGAATGGTGAAATTGTGAGATACAAAGCTCGGCTTGTTGCCCAAGGATTTTCACAAAGACTTGGAATTGACTTTGATGAGACATATTCACCTGTAGTGGATGCATGTAGTTTTTGATACTTAATTAGCCTTGTAGCACATGAAGGGCTCAAATTGCACATGATGGATGTTGTTATAGCTTATTTATATGGATCAATTGATAGTAACATTTACATGAAACTCCCAGAATGAATTAATTTTCATGAGACAGATTGTCCTAGATCTCGAGAAGACTTTTCCATCAAATTGAATAAGTCTTTATATGGGCTAAAACAATCAGGGTGCATGTGGTATAATCGCCTCAGTGAATATTTGATAAAAGAGGGGTATACAAATGACTCCATTTGTCCATGTATTTTTATGAAAAGATCTGGAAAAGGAATTTGCTATAATTGCGGTGTATGTTGATGATATAAATATTATTGGAACTCCTGAAGAGCTTCTGAAAGCTATAGATTGCTTAAAGAAAGAGTTTGAGGTAAAGGACTTGTGAAGGACAAAGTTTTGTTTGGGATTACAAATTGAGCATTTGAATAATGGAATATTTGTGCATCAAGAAGCTTACGTTGCAAAAGTATTAAAACATTTCTATATGAACAAATCTCATCCATTGTCTACTCCAATGGTTGTTCGATCACTGGATGTGGAGAAAGATCCTTTCAGACCTCGGGAATAGGGTGAAGAAATACTTGGTCCTGAAGTACCATATCTCAGTGCAATCGGAGCACTAATGTACCTTGATAATTATACGTGTCCTGATATTTCATTTTCTGCCAATCTGTTAGCAAGATATAGTTCTTCATCTACACGGAGACATGGGAGCGGAGTCAAGCATATATTTCTTTACCTTAGAGGTACAATGGACATGGCTTTGTTTTATTCAAAAGCACAAAAATTTGAATTAACAGGTTATGCAGATGCAGATTATTTGTCAGATCCTCATAATGGAAGATCACAAACAGGTTACTTGTTTACCTGTGGAGGTACATCCATTTCATGGAGATCCGTGAAACAAACCATAACAGCAACCTCATCAAATCATGCTGAACTCTTAGCACTACATGAGGCGAGTCGAGAATGTGTTTAGTTAAGGTCTCTAATTCAACACATACAATAGAGTTGTGGTTTATCTATCGGGAGAGTAAATGCGACAACTATTTATGAAGATAATACTACATGCATTGCTCAGTTGAAAGAAGGTTACATTAAAGGAGATCAAACAAAACATATTTCTCCTAAATTCTTTTTCACGCATGATCTTCAGAAGAATGGTGATATAAGCATTCAACAAATTCGTTCTTGTGATAATCTTGCAAACCTTTTCACAAAGTCACTCCGAAGCAGAGTTTTTGAACAATTGATACAAAAAATTGGTCTTCGTTGAGTCAAAGATGGTTGTATTGTTGAGGGGGAGAAATAAATGTATTATGTAAAAGGATTGTGTACTCTTTTTCCTTCACTAGAATTTTTTCCCATTGGGTTTTTTTTCTAGTAAGGTTTTAATGAGGCATATCCTGATGGACATCCAAGGGGGAGTGTTATGAATAATTAAGTTAGTGGATGTCAATCCTTAGTCTTCCACCTTCCTCTAACTCCCACAAGTGAATGAATGGTTAGTGGTCCTTAATTACTTTGATCATTCACTTACACATTTTGTGTCCTATAAATAGGACTCATATTTTAGTGTAAAGACACACTTGTGAAGAGAATAATACAAAAGGCTTTCATCTTCTTCATCTTTGATCTTGTGCTTTTACTTTATTTTCATAACAATCTTAACAATTTAAATGCACTTTTTTCCTAAAAAAAACTAAATGCACTTTTTGGTCCAAAAAAAAACAATTTAGATGCACTTTTTGTTATGTTGTTTTTACTGATTTACAATGTTGGTCCCTCATTTTAAATCTGAAAATATAATCTCTCGATTTGAGCAAATTAAGGTGGCTAAATCACTATAAGAAAGATAACCATTAGAAAAAACAGTATAAACATTAAAATAAACAGTCAAACTATAAAACCAACCTATTTTAGGAGAAATTAAAACTTGTATTCGATGATGATTTTGAAGATTTTTCGGCGGCTTCGATATATTCTCTAAATTCAATCTATATTGTTTTTTTTAGCAAAAAAAAGGTGGCAGCAAAGAGTTAGCCAACGAAAAACATATATTAAAAAAGAAAATATTTACAAGGAGGGGACTAAGCCAAGACTCCTAATGAAAATACACAAATCTAAAGTTAGGATAGTCTATCTTATCCTTCACAAAATGCACCCTAACACTGTCAGGAACAACATTCCAAATTTGCAAGGCATCCAAAAGGAACCCTAAGTTTGCAAGACAGTCAGCTACCTTGTTTTCCTCTCTATAGTTGTGAGAAACTATAAAATACATCTGTCTGAGAAGTAAACAAACATTGGTCCATCTATTTCTTAGAGGCTGATAAGTGGCAAAATATGAATAAATCCATGTCTTTTATAATGCCTTTTAATTACTTGTTGTGCAAGTTATCTTAGGAAAAGCATGGAATTTATGAATAAATGCCAATTATTCTTTGTATATCTCATTCTTTCCCATTTGTGTAGGAAAAAGCAAGCCAGGACCTGAAAATATCAAAGATTTATGAAAAAGGCATGAAGACTTTCGCTCAGCGAAGTCTAGGCGAATGGTTGGCGAAGGTAGGCAGAGAGTTCAGCTGGAACAGTGAATGTTCACTTCGCTCAGCGAAAATTGGATCGCCCAGCGAAATTATCAAGGCGGTTTAGTATTGATGATGACGTGGCAGAATACCATTGGGCAGTTTTGCATGATTCGCTGAGCGACGTTACTCATCGCCCAGCGAAATTGTCACTTTCAGTTTTAGTATTTAAGCTTTCTTTTCAGTCTTTTTAGATATAATATTCATAGATAGCATATATTTTCGTCCAGTAATCTTTAGGACTTAGTAATTAGGGCTAGAAGTAGTGATCTTCAAGGAGCAAAATTGATTGAGTAGTGGAAATCAACCAAAGGCTTTGGGAAATCAAGACTTGGGTTTGTATCTTCACCTTTTCTCTTCACTTTTGTATAGTTGTCATGAAAATGAACAACTAACATCCCTTTGTTGGGATTAGAGGAAATCTTTCTAGCTTTGATGTAATGAATGATTATGTGAATATATGATTTAGCAATTTAAGTGTTTATGAAGTTATTCTTGCTTTTCATTCTCATGATTGATTCAAATGATATTGACAAATACTTTTGAATCTATGTTTAAGAATAATCTTCTATCAAAATAAGAAAGTCTAGAAATGGATTTGGGTTTTGATAATTGCACTAAGTTTCGGATCGTAATGCTTTCGGATCGTTTGATTGATTGGGAAATCGTCGATTAAACGATACGATCGATTTCACGATGTCATTTGGGAAATCAATGATATTGTAGAGCGATACGTGATATTTACCCTAAAACGCTAAATTCATATGCATGATTTATTTATTACATTCTTTGCAAGGTTGATGAACTTTAATTCCAATGCTTTTATTCCCTAATTCTTTGTCATTTTAATTCCCGCATTTACATTCCGTTAGTTTATGAAACAAAATGTACAAACCCTTAACTCAAAACAATATCGATTGTTGAACGGTTCGAAGTAACGCACCAATCCCTGTGGAGACGATAATTGAAAATACTTACTTTTGTTGTATGAAATACTGCTTCAACAGAGGCCTAGGAACTTGATTAGATTTTTTAAAAGCCAAAACCACTAGAGCTGAATCAGTTTCTAACCTAAGATTAGACCAATTCCTTTAGTGAGCTATCTATATAGCCCTCATTGCACCACATAGCTCATCATGATAGGAAGAAGTAACAACAAGGGGTTCAGAGAAACAACACAGCACATCAGCTTCATGATCTCTAAAACTTCTCCACAAGATGAGTTTACAGGGTTGCCATTGGAGGCCCCATCAGTGTTGCACTTTATCCAATTTAGCAAGGGGGATGCCAAAGAGTCTACTCAATGATGGGAGCTCTAGGTTGATGAGTAAAAACCTTAAAATGTTTCAGAACTGTGAAATCTCTTATAGAGTTATGAGTAGCCTTGCAAGTATTATTTCCTGACAAAGATGTGTTAGCAATAATCAAAGAGATAGCATATTGCCAAGAAATAATTTTGTTGTTGAACCTAGCTTGATTTCTTTTAAACCATATGGTGATAACCACCTTTCCTTGGGGGGACCAGTTGATATACCAAATGTTCCACATATCTTCTAAACTGGTAAATTGCATAGCTAAGTTGAGAGTATGAGCCATCCAAGACCAAGTCTTAACAGCAAAGGGCATGCAAAGAAAATATGGAAAGAGGATTCCACATACTTGAGGCAAAGGTTACACATTAAAGGTAGCTGACAACATCAGAGCATGAGGTTCTCATCAGTTGGGACCTTAAGATGCATGAGTCTCCAAACAAATAGAGACTTAGAGGGGGGAACATCTGCATTCCAAATCAAATTAGCCCATTTTAACTCTTGAGAATGATGTATCTTGAAAGAATAAGCATCCTTCAGAGGTAAGTCCCCAAATTGAGAATGTCTCTAAAGCAGTCTACCTGCAGTAGGTTCTCTAGGAATGATGACTTGATGAACAATTTGTCTTAGAGGAGGGAACACATGATCAAGTTGAGGAGGGAAATGTCAATGACCATTATGAATCAAATCACTCACTAAGGAAGAGAGTGATTGACTGATAAGGGGAGGGATATTTAATCTATCAGAGAGAGGCTTTTCACACAAGCTATCAGTACAGAAGATAATATCTACTCCATTGCCTAGCAGCCAAACTGAGTTATTTTTTATCACATTGAATTCTTCCTTAATGTTGCTCCAAATAGAAGAAAATATATGGTGTTGAATTGGATGCTTGTTCCTAATGACCCTATTTTTTAAAAGCTTAGCCCAAAAACATTGAGAATTTAGGATATTCCAACAAAGCTTGAGATTTGATGCTTGGTTTAAACTTTTAATATATCTTAAATTAACCCCTCTTTGAGAATAAGTCTTGCAAAGCTTCTTCCAAGAGACTATGACCATTTTCCTCTTATCTGTATCACCACTCCAAATAAATTTTCTAACATGTTTCTCAACTTCTTTAATAAGAGACATAGGCCAAGAGTAGAGAGAAATATTGTAAATTAACATACTTTGAATGACAGATCTAACCAGCTGCACCCTCCCTGCCATGGAGAGGAAATGTTGGATATTTGGTTGTTGGCTTCATTTTTGTTAAAATCAAATATACAAGCAAGACGTTCGTCTTTAGACGCAGAACCTCAGAAGCTGGGTCTTCAGATGCAGAACCTCAGAAGCTGAACCTTCAGAAGCAGACCTTCAGACGCAGAACTTTAGATGCAGAACTTCAGACGCAGACCTTCAGAAGCACTTCTTCAGAAGCATTTTACTGTACTCCTGATTTCGTGCCTTGGAGCTGTTTATTTTCTCACCTGATCTTTTGAAGATTTAATTGAAGAATTCTTTCATGTTACTTGTTCTCCAAGCTACGTGTGTTTCAAGAAGGAAGATATTTTTGTGAGATATATTTGAAGATTGGATATTTTTATTTGTGAATATATTTTCAAAGAGATCTTTAGAAAATATATATTTCTGAAGAATATTTGTTTCAATATATTTCTGAGAAGAATATTTGATTCAAATATATGTTGCTGCTGAAGGCTATAAATAGAAGACGCCACTTTGGAAGAAAACAACTCAACCAAAGCCATCATTGAAAGAGTATTCTTAGGTTTTGAGTCTGTTAATTGTGAGCCTTTCTTGTGTCACCTTGATGTAAGCTTAGGACTGTGTTTATTAAGTTGTAATTGTAGATCACTTGAAGCTTTTAGGCAAGAGTGACTTTTGTGTGTTTGGAGTGTGTCTCCGTCTTTCTTTATTATTTGAGTCTGGTATCACTGGGGCAGTGATTGATTGAGTGGGTGTGAGATGGGATCTAAGGTCTAGGAGTTTCTAGGCTGAAGTCAGTACGGGTAGTTGATAAGTGCCAGAAACTAGTTATAAAGCATATATAATTTAGGCACTTTTCTTACTTGTTTTACAAGTTATCTTGGTAAAAGCTATGAAAGAAAAGATAAATATCATTTCATGCTTTTTAGACCTAATCCCAACCATTTGTGTAGGTACATGCTTTTTCCTTGGACTTAAAGATCAGAATCTGAAGATCAGAGTCTGAGCACCTTCGCAGAGCGAAGTAGCTTCTGAAGCTCCAGACTCTGAAGTTCATAAGCTGAGGTGGCAGAAGACTTCGCAGAGCAAAGTATTACTTCGCAGAGCGAAGTAGGGCGGTTTGAACTGTTCAAGGCTGAGGTGGCAGAAACCCATTTGTGAAGAAAGGACTTCGCAAAGCGAAGTATGACTTCGCAGAGCAAAGTCCAGAATTACAGAACACTTATAAATAGGTTCAAAAGCTGAATGTTTGAGAGGATTGTTTTTTTTTATTACAGTTTAGTAATATTTTAGGTTTTAGTTTTAGACAGAAAATAGGGCTAGAAGCTTTGATCTTCATGGAGCAAGAGTGATTGAAGGTGGAATCAACTAAGACTCTTTGGGAAATCAAGAACTTGGCTTTGAATCATCATCTTCTTTACACTTTTGTACAGTTGTCATGAAAATGAACAACTAACTTCCCTTTGTTGGGATTGGAGGTACTTTATCTAGCTTAGATGTAATATTTGATTATGCAAATATATGATTTTAGCAATTTATTTGATATTGAGTTTATTCTTGCTATTCATTATCATATTTTGATTTAAATGTTATTGACGAATACGTTTGAATCTTTGGTGAGAATAAATCTTCTATCAAAATAATAAATTCTAGACATGGAATTTGGTTTTGATAATCACATAAAGTATTGGAACGTAATTCTTTCGGATCGTTTGATAGATTGAGAAATCGTCGATTAAACGATACGATCGATCTCACGATGTCATTTGGACATGAATGGTGTTGTCGAGTGATACGTGATAATTTCGCTAAAACGCTAGAACTCATATACATGATTATTAGATTATTTTCGATGCCCGATTGAGGAACTCTTATCTCAACGTTTTTATTCCCTATTACTTGTAGTTTTATTACCGCTTTTACATTACATTAGTTTATATGCAAACAAGTTATAAAACCCTTACTCAAAACAATAATGATTGTTGAACGGCTTGAGATAGCGCACTAATCCCTGTGGAGACGATAATATAAAAATACTTACTTTTGTTACGCAACTAACAGTAGTACCTAGGTGATAAGTTGTAAACTTGGAGTTTGCTGAGAACTTAGAGCTAGGACTACACTAGTGGACTTCCTCCTGGCTTGGTAGCCTCCAGATGTAGGTGTGTTTGTCACCGAACTGGGTTAACAAACATCTTGTGCCTTTTACTTTCTGTCTGTTATTGTTTTGCGTGTTTTACTCATAAATTAACGTTGAAACTTTGTACTCTGTTTTACACCGTTGTTCCTGTGTTGGATCATTATGTTCAGCATCAGGACTTTACTGCGTCAGAATTTCAATTGGTATCAGAGCAGGCACCATGTTCTGTTTTTGGGTGAGCTCCAGGGTTAAATCAATTCTTGTCATATGGACAACTCAAAGGAAGTTGTTCAATGTGAAATAGATACTGAAGAAAGCATCTCAGATGCAATTGTGCTTAGGCAATTCAATAAAGTTTTGAAGAGGTTGGACAGAAAGCCAAGACCTAATGTCAAGAACATGTCGTTCGACATCAGTAAGCAACAAAATAATTTGAAGAAAACAAGAACTGATGAGAAGAGCAATCAATCCAAGGGAGTTCAGTGTCATGAATGTGAAGGATATGGTCACATTAGAACAGAATGTGCCACATACCTCAAGAGACACTACAAGAAAATAGTGTTTTAGCGTCGGCCAAAAACCCACGCTAACAGGGTTAAAACGGACACTAACATGGATTTAGCGTCGGTTTAGCGTCGGTGTCGGGGCAATGCTAAAAAAGTAGAAGCTACTGGGTAGCCTCGGATTTATGGCATCCGAGGCTAATATAGAGTCGACCACGTCGAGTTAAAGTCAGACTCTATTCTCAACCGACGCTAAATTAGGCCACTAATATAAAGTCAACTAAATCACTTAGCGTCGGAATGGCCGACAATAAGGTCAACTAGACCAAAGTCAACCATATCATTTAGAGTCGGACTGACCAACTCTATAGTCAACATAGTCAATGAATCCTTTTGAGTCGGTGTATCCGACGCTAAAATAATCATTTAAAAAAAAATTAATTTCGACAAAGAAGGCGTGTCAGACACTAAAATGTACTTTTTTTATTACTCCTAGTCGTGCACCTAACACCCTATTTTGCGCCGAATACTAAGAAATCAGAATAACACATCAAATTTACCACAAAATCATAGTGCATTAACATAACAAAAAATAGGACTTTCCAATTACAAATTAGTCTAAAACTACAAAGTCATTTGAATACCAAAAATTAGTCTGAAACTACATAACAAGAATGTAATGAGTACATGGCTGTTTTTCAAATCATCATGAAAATGTGGATGTGAAGGAGGATGGGAGGCACTACATCATCTGAGCGGTGAACAACGCTCCATAGATGAAA
This sequence comes from Medicago ruthenica, assembly GCA_018208015.1. Classification (NCBI taxonomy): domain Eukaryota; kingdom Viridiplantae; phylum Streptophyta; class Magnoliopsida; order Fabales; family Fabaceae; genus Medicago; species Medicago ruthenica. Next base: position 691,956 of record CM031374.1, on the reverse strand, counting down.
GATATGAAACAAAAAGATCAATTATGTTTAGTGAATGAATATTAGCAAGGCATGAGATTAGGCTCCAATATTACATGGGCCACTAGCATCAATTAGTCACAGTTTTGGTCCTTATCCAACCAAACACTATGTTCTGGATCATCAAGCCAAATACAAAAGAATGTACAAAATTTAAAAAGAAAAATAAATTCTCATAAGAATTGAGATAAGGGTAAATAACATGTCAAATTCTCATAAGGAAGTGGTGTTTTAGATATATAATGATTTATAAAACATGTCCAATTCAAATAGATTTTCTTTCTAACAATCACCTCCATTATTCAATATCAAGTGAAATATCTTAAACATAATCAGTAAGGTTGAAAGGATAATCAATCACTAAGTTATGAAGATAATTGTACATAAGGCATCCATGGAGGAATTGATAAGGAAACACAAGTAAAACTAATGAGGCGGTACCTGTGATTTATGTATTTTAAGAAGCATTTTATTAAGCTCATCAACACACATGCATAGGAAGTGATAAAAAATGGAAGTTCTGACACAATTAAATTGAAGCCAAACAATTTAATGATGAAAAATCATATTATGTTATTGGCGCAAACTTTCAGTGGCAGCAAAAACAAGATGATGAAAATCCAAACTCAATGACCAATGGACTATAAAGTACAAAGCTAAAATTAGAGTCATTTGTATAGGAAAGACTTCCTTAAGAGAAGAAAAGCCCCCAAAATTTTATAAGAATAGAGGATATGTAAAGTTCTGTTTGCTATAGAATGAAGAGTAATTTTCATGTTGTTAATGTTAAATTGCTACTGTAATGCCCATTGTATGTACCTTGTTGAATACAAGTATTAATAACAAAATACGTAAGGAAAATCAAAGAGGTATATTACTAGTGTAAGACCAAAGGGAAAGGAAAAAGTAACATCAATCATAGAGGTGCACGTGAATGAAGACACAATGGGGAAGGAAAAAGTAAAAAACATGTTACTATTTTAGTTTATCATATTATATATCTTTAACTTTTGAAACACAAACTGATAGTTAAATTTCCTTTGATTAATCTTTGTCAGTGTGCCTTAATAACAAATTAATTAGTCAGTTGTGTGGATTTAATCTACCGGGTTCACCTTTGAACCTCTTCAATTAAGGTTAATAATAGATCGACCTACAGAGTTTACACCAAGAAATTGATGATCATAACAAGATAAGCATCAGCAGTAACAGCATAACAATGAATGAAATTCAGAAACCATACACGACAGGTAAAAGAAAGTTAGCTTTGTTTTCTGTTAGCAAGTACAAAAGAAAATATTAGATGTGCTGAGAAAATTCAAGAAAATGATGAGTAAGGATAATCAATTAAAAATTATAGCACTTCGATATATCAAACATGTATAGTGGCAACTGAAAATCACCAAATAAGGAGATGAATTTTATCCCCTATTCATAGAATAAGTCACACAGTTTTAAGTCATTTGATAGAATTGAAGAACTTGCAAAATCACAAGCCAAGATCAAACTTAAGTAAACTTAATTGAGACATAAGTGTAACTGATGAATTGAGTTTAAGCTTCACAGCACACTAACAATGCAGGTGGTTAACAACAAAATAACATAACCAAGATCAATGTTAAGTAAACTAGTTAGATATATGTGTAACTGACCGATGAAGTTTCAACTTTACAGCATCATAATAATGCAAGACCCAAGAGGCCAAACATTAATGCATTGTTCAAATAATAAAAACAAGTAGTACTACATAAAAATGAAAATATGATTTAAAATAGAACACCATGCTGCCCAGACAGTAAAAAATAGCTTTCCCTTTCCATTGTAAAAGGTTAATGCAAGATTTATTGTCAAATTTTCAACCTAGCATAAAATAATGATGAGGGGGCAATCAAATACATTGTTCAGACAATAAAAACAAGCAGTACTGTACAAAATGAAGGACATCAGAGAAAAGCAATCTATGTGTTGGTTAAGTACACAAGAACATTGGCTCGAGAATTAAAAATGCTTTTTATAACATCTAGTTAACCAAAAATTGGTGGCAAAATCATTTCTACATTCCCAACTCTGAATCAAAACAGACTAAGAGAGTGACAGGGAACCCAACAACACAATGAATTAAAACATCATCTCATTGAATTAAAACACTTCACTCAATGAATCCAATAACTATTGTTGGATGTTAAAAAGCATCTCTTCCTCAATGGATACAAACTCTAAACTCAGTTGGTTTTACACTATCTTCCAAGATTTTCATTTATGATGAAGAATTCAGAAAAAATATTTTTCCAAATCAATTATTCAGTTTTTATTATTTAGCGTAAATTCACCTTCTACAAAGCTCTAAAGTAACAAGGTTCAATTGCACATCAGCATACAAAGACTGCTCAACATTAAGATACTGCATCAATATGAAACGAGACAAAGTCTGATTATAATTTACATTACATTATTAAATATAAAATTCAATCAAACTTTTTTTGTACAAGGTATAAGTTTTTTTCATAAAACTATCTTAAACAACTTATAAAAATAAGTTGTCTAGCTGAAAACAACTTATGACAAGTTTTCAAAAGTTCTAACAAACATGCGCACATCAAAATGAAATAAATAACAACAATAAACCTGTAAATTATCTAGTTCTAACAAACAGACGCACATCAAAAGTTCTAGCAGTGAATCTTCTAGTTTCAACTTGAGTACTCGATCTACACAATAAATAACAACAACAAACCTGTAAATTAGTAAACTCACAATAAACCAAATCAAAATCAAAATATTGTAAACCTATTTTCCCAAAATTAGATTCAAATTTGACTAAATCAGAATCAACAAAAACATACCTGTACACCGCAGGAGGTAGAAGAACCGTGAACAGTGTCGTGAACAGTGCGAGGTAGAAGAAACGTGAACAGTTGTGTGAACCCCCGTAAACGGTATACTTTTGAGGCAGGGGTTTTGAGAAGAACCGTGAACAGTAGCGCCGGAGGTAGAAGAACGGTGACAGAAACGGGATTCGCGTACAGTACCGTGAACGGTGACAGAACGGTGAGAGAAAAGGGATCTATGTAGAACGGACTTGCGTGAGAGAATTCATTTGTCTTTCCAAATTTGTTTGAAGTTGTGAGAGAAAAGAGAAAAGGGTTTGTGTGAGAGTGTTGTACCCCAATTTTTTCCTAGCCCTTTTAAAACAAAAAGGGAGAAATCAAACTTTATTAAGTAATTAATAATGATAAAGTTATTATTATTTTTTAAATAATAATAATAACCATTTTGTTATTATTTATTATCTTTCTTTTATATTTTATTAATATTATTATTGTCATTTTGTACTATTATTATTATTATTATTATTATTATTATTATTATTATTTCTTTTAAGTTTTATTTTCAAAAAAATAAAAAAAAGAGAAACAAAAGAAAGAAAAGGAATCGGGCCTAGCCCATCAGACAAAAAACAAAAGAAGCCAAGTGGAACACGTGCCCAGCACGTGTTCTTCAGAAGCAAAGGAAAGAAAACCAGGCAAAAGGAACACGTGCAAGGCATGTTCCTTCAGAAGCTGAAGAAACAAGGAAACCCAGAACTCCTTCTTCCCCACTTGCTCTGCATCCTGTCCCCTCCTTTCCACCTGGCTTTTCCCCTTTCTTCTCCACCCAAAACCAGTCAACTATTGCAGCAAAAAAACCTGCCCTAATTGCAAAACCACTTGCCCTGTTTCTAGAAACAGCTGAAAAAATCCAGCATTTCTTCCTTCTTCTGCAATTCAGCACGTTTTTGTTGCTTATCCCAAAGCTCTGCTCACCAGCACATGGCTTTCCCTGTTTATCTTCTCAAATCCTCAAGGGTCAATCTCAAAAAGCATAGCTTGTACCCTGTTTCCATGAATTCCAGCAATTCCAGTCACAATCAGCCCCCATTGGGTTCTGAATTTGGCCAAAGTCATGACCATGATCACAAGGCAGGGTCACTTCCCCCCTTTTGCATTAAATGCATAGCCATTAGTCATGATCTTAGCCCACAAACCAGCTTTGCTTTAAGAGGATTTGCCATGATTACTTTGATTTAAAATGATGACATTTGATTTTGTTTTGCCTATAAAAGGAATGCAATGCTGAAGGTTCAAACACAGTTAATAACTCTCAGAAATTCTCACATAAACACACAACTCTGATATACATTTCAGACCAGTTTTAGTAGAATTCTCACACAGTTTTAACATAATCCCAAGAACAAATCACACAATTGTTCACATAGTTCAACCCAGCTTGTTCAAACACAATCCAATCCAACCTTAGAGCATTTAAGCAGTTGTTTTAGGGGATTTTAGAACAAAAATCAGGATCAGTAAGAACATTAACCAGAAGCTCTGTTTTCTGTTCTTGTTTTGCAAACAATCACAAACCAGCCCAGAAATCAAAACCAACTATCAAGCACCCTTAAACATCACTCCAAAGTAAGGAATAACAACAAACACATCATCTGTTATTGATATTTCTTATTCCTCAACATTCAGCTTTGCAAAACCATAATTATTCAAAGCCTGTTCAGTTTCTTGCATCCCAAGCATCAGCTGGAGCTTTGTAAGTCATTCTGAACCTCTTTCATTTTTCATTTGCATTGCTGTTTGCAGTTGTTTTGATTCCCATGTGATTCAGCATCAGTTTCTGCATTTTTTAAGTGTTTTTAACAGAGTTTGAACTAAGAAACATCTTTTGAGACTTCAAAGAAATCCCAATCTTTGCAAAACACAAAAACAGAAGTGGTTTAAACCCTTTTCTAACCAAATTCGAAAATTTTGCACCCCTTTGAGGTTCTGAAAACTGATCAGAAGCTGAGTCTGAACAGTACTTCAGACTCTGAAGTTCAGAGTCTGAACAGTGCTTCTGAAGGTCAACAGAAGTCAACCCATGAACAGTGCTTCTGAGAGTCAACCAAAGTCAACATCTGAACAGTACTTCAGACTCTGAAATTTCAGCTTCTGAAGCACTGTTCACTCAGACTCAGGATTTCAGCTTCTGAAGCATTTCTGGGCAAATTTTAAGGCTCAGAGACACTTCTGGACTTATGTTTAAGGCTCAGAACCTAACTTTTCTTTTAAACTCTGTTTGAAAAGGATTAAAACTCATGTTTGGCTTTTATTTTGAAATTGCATAAGTTTGAACGTTAATTTGTTCATCAAGTTTCAAAAACATTTGAATATTAACTTGTTCATTAAATTTCAAAGTAAATTTGAGCAGCAAGTTATGTTAATTGATTTCCAAAATCAAACTTGAGTAAACAATTTTTGTTCATTTAAATGTCAAAAGCATTTGAACATTAACTTGTTCATTAAATTTCATAAACTTGTGCATTTTCTCATAAAATTATCCTTTTTTCAATAAGTTTCAATCACAAGCTTGAACAAATTTGTTCATGATTTTCCAACAAACCTGTTCATTTTTCAAACTTGAACAACAAACTTTGTTCATTAACTTTCAAAACAATTTTGAACAAGAGGCTTGCTCATGGGTTGCAACAAATGATTTGAGTAACCATTTTGTTTTAAGTTTTAAAACCAAGTGTTTTTGCTTAAATTTGGGAGTTCTTTAAGTTTCAAATAACAAACTTGAATGAAAAAGGGATGGTTTGACGTATGTCTCTCCATTTCCCCGATTGAACGAATGCGTGACGTATGTCTCGTCGTTCGGACAATCGTCATTCTATTTTTCAACGCATCCAACCACACCAAACCAATTCTTGGCCCTTTGTGGTCAATTTGAACCCTTTGGTCCCCCGTGACCATTTGATTCAATTTCTCGATTCGTTTGAGTCACTTTGGTAAATGTTCGACTCGGTTGAGTCCATTGAACCTTTTCTTGATCCTGTCGGATCAATCGAATCCCTTCTCGACTCGTTTGAGTCACTTTGGTCAATGTTCGACTCGGTAGAGTCCATTGAACCCTTTCTTGATCCTGTCGGATCAATCGAATCCCTTCTCGACTCGTTTGAGTCACTTTGGTCAATGTTCGACTCGGTTGAGTCCATTGAACCCTTTCTTGATCCTGTCGGATCAATCGAATCCCTTCTCGACTCGTTTGAGTCACTTTGGTCAATGTTCGACTCGGTTGAGTCCATTGAACCTTTTCTTGATCCCGTCGGATCAATCGAACCTTTCCTCGACTCGTTTGAGTCATTTTAATCTTTTGGTCCCCTCGCGACCAATTTGAACTCCTTTTCCCTAACGGACATGCTTTTAACATTTCTAGCGCGATTTTAAACAAACGCTTAAGCCTCCCACGCGCGAGCATACAAGCTACGTTTGATTGTAAGAATTCGGTTAAAACATCGTTCATTAAAATTAACCAACAAATATACGTTTTTCTACAAAGAACTACGTAGCTTTGATTTCTCCATTGCACCAGGAGATACGTAGGAGCAAGATCGTCGTCTTGTCAAGCACAATAATAAAAAACAAACTTTTTCCCCTTTTATCTTTATTATCTGTATTCATATTCAAGCATGCAAGCAAAACATTTAAAAACATTCTAGCCTTAGCTAACTAGGAGGTTCCCGTTGAGTACAACGGACGTGAGGGGTGCTAATACCTTCCCCTTGCGTAATCGACTCCCGAACCCGATAATGGTTGCGATGACCATCCTTTCCTCATCGTCAAGGGTTTTATTATCGTTTCCCTTCAAAATAAAAAAAACTCAAGGGTTTATCAACGTTCCCTTTAAACAAAAACTTTGGTGGCGACTTCACACAGCTTTTCGAGCGTTCGTATACGCCCGAGGTTTGCGTTTTTTACGAGAGCGCACAGAGAGGAGTTTAGGTTTTCTGTGAGAGGGAAAAGAGATTCACGTTTTCAGAGAAGAGGGAAAAGGAAAATGTTATCCTCAAAGGTTTTTCCCCTGATGTGAAATATATTAGCGTCGGCTAAGCTGACTCTATATCTAATCTAAACATTATGTGGGTCCCATTTGAGCAAAAAAAGAGGAATAATAATTTTATTATATTAAATTTTTATCAATTAAAATAATAGAGTCAGACAGACCGACTCTAAATATGCTCTAAAATATCATATGTGGGTCCCCTAACCTTTAGCCTCGGCTAGGCCGACTCTAAATCTTTTTAAAAATAAAGGAAAACTAGAAATTGAAGTAGAGGGTGTTAGGCCGACTCTAAGGGGACGCTATTAGCGTCGGTGTCGGTGGCCGACGCTAAATGTTGAGGCTAAAATCATGTTTTCTTGTAGTGAGACAGAAGAAAATCTTGGATGTTTCTTGGTCTGATAAAGATGACTCAGAAGGAGAAGTGGAGAATGAGTCTGCTAAACATGTCACTGCTTTTACTGGTAGGTGCATGTCTGATGATAAAGTTAAGGCTTCAGAAGCACCATCAGGTTCTGAAACACCATCAGGTTCTGAAGCACCATCTGATACTGAGTCCAGTGATGAAGAATTGTCTTATGAAGAACTGGCTAACTCTTACAAAGATCTGTATACTAGGAGTGAGGAAGTGTGAAAGCAGCTGGAAAAACAGAAGAGAACTATCACTCAACTTCAGGCTGAAAGAAGTGAACACTTAGGACAAATTTTTGTTCTCAATGATGAGGTAACCCAACTAAACTCTCAACTTGAACATATGAAGAAGCAAGTCAGAATGATGAACACTGGTACTGATATGCTAGAAGATATATTGAAGAGTCAGAACCAAGGGAAACCAAAAGGAATAGGGTTTGATTATAGGACCTTGAACAACAAATAGTAAAATCCAGCTAAAAGGTTCATTGCAGCTGTTGGAACATATGATCCAATGATGGGCAAACCTAAAGTGGAACCTATTGTAAACAAAACCACAAGGGAATGGAGACCAAAGTGTGAAAGTTTTGGCCTCATAGCTCATACATCTTTGAGAACCTCCTCTAGGGAAGATTGGTACTTTGACAGTGGATGTTCTAGACACATGACTGGAGTTAGTAAATCTCTTGAAAATATAAGACCCTACACCAGTAGCTATGTCTAGAGGAGAAATTCTTGGAATTGGAGACTTGATCAGTAATGGACTAACCAAGCTAGACAATGTGCTATTAGTAAAAGGGCTAACTTCAAATTTGATTAGCATAAGTCAGTTGTGTGATCAAGGGATGGAAGTGAACTTCAACAAGACTGAATGTCTGGTAACTAATGGGAAAAGTGAAGTGCTAATAAGGGGTAAGAGATCTAAGGACAATTGTTACTTATGGATTCCTCAAGAAGAAGCAAGCATATCCACATGTTTTGTGAGTAAAGAAGAAGAGGTTAATCTATGGCACCAGAAACTTGGTCATTTAAACCTGAGAAGAATGAAGAAAGCCATTTATGTGGAAGCCATCAAAGGATTACCCAAACTTAAGATTAATGAAGACAACATTTGTGATGAATTGAGCTAATGGATGATGGTGTGTTTATTTCTCAAAGCAAGTGTGCCAAGAGTAGGGTGAAGAATTTTGCTCTTATGAATGCAAGACATAAGAAAACATCTGATGCAGCACATGTGAAGATAATCAAAGAGGATAATGGTGTTGATATTGATCAATGGTGTTGTGATGCAGACTGGGCAAGTAGTTGCTTATATGAGAATCTATAGCAATTACAGGTGTTGAAACGTGCAAACAAATTCTTACTATTTACTATAACTAGAGTTACACGAGAAATAAGGGAAATCATTCTCATTCTGAAGACTGCTGTAAATGTGAGTTCTCCAGGTGTTTCACCTGAACCAGTTGCTGTTACAACAAGCCCTTTTGATTCTGTGGATATAAATCCTGATGTTACTGAAGCTTTTATTACTTTTGTGAATGTGTTGAAACCAGTTCTGAGATTCCCCAAACTGATTTTGATATGGTTGAGTTACCTAAGAATCCTCAACCTGATGTGGTTACTATTTATATGTGTGTCTGAGTGGTTTGCTGTGAAATTGTTTGGCTAAAAAGGGGGAGATAAGTATAAGTGATTCAGAAGCACTACTGTAGTTCATAAGCAATACAGAGGAGCTGAAGTGTTTAGTTCAGAAGCAATACAATATTTCTGTTTCAGGGGGAGTCTCTGTTTCAGGGGGAGTGCTTCGTTTGTTCCTGAATGACATGGTTCACGGGGAGTTATGTGTGGAAACGTAGTATATCTCTTGTTAGGATTTTGTTTATTATGTGTCGTTGCTGACTCTGTTGCTATTTGGTTGCTACGTTTAAGTTCTTCATGGTGGGTTGCGTTCTTATGATGAGTGAAGAATTTGCCTTGTGTATCTCTCTGATCTCAGATTGATTTTAGCCAAAAATTTGCCAAAGGGGGAGATTGTTGGATATTTGGTTGTTGGCTTCATTTTTATTAAAATCAAATATACAAGCAAGATGTTCTTCTTCAGACGCAGAACCTCAGAAGCTGGGTCTTCAGACGCAGACCCTCAGAAACTGAACCTTCAGAAACTGAACCTTCAGAAGCTGAACCTTCAAAAGCAGACCTTTAGACGCAGAACTTCAGACGCAAAACTTCAGACACAGAACTTCAGACGTAGACCTTCAGAAGCACTTCTTCAGAAGTACCTTCAGAAGCATTTTACTGTACTCCTGATTTCGTGCCTTGGAGCTGTTTATTTTCTCACCTGATCTTTTGAAGATTTAATTGAAGAATTTTTTCATGTTACTTGTTCTCCAAGCTACGTGTGTTTCTAGAAGGAAGATATTTTCGTGAGATATATTTTGAAGATTGGATATTTTTATTTGTGAATATATTTTCAAAGAGATCTTTGGAAAATATATATTTCTAAAGAATATTTGTTTCAATATATTTCTGAGAAGAATATTTGATTCAAATATATGTTGCTGCTGAAGGCTGAAATAGAAGACGCCACTATGGAAGAAAACAACTCAACCAAAGCCATCATTGAAAATGTATTCTTAGGTTTTGAGTCTGTTAATTGTGAGCCTTTCTTGTGTCACCTTGATGCAAGCTTAGGACTGTGTTTATTAAGTTGTAATTGTAGATCACTTGAAGCTTTTAAGCAAGAGTGATTTTTGTGTGTTTGGAGTGTGTCTCCTTCTTTCTTTGTTATTTGAGTCTGATATCACTGGGGCAGTGATTGATTGAGTGGGTGTGAGACGGGATCTCAGGTCTAGGAGTTCCTAGGCTGAAGTCAGTATGGGTAGTAGCTAGGTGATAAGTTGTAAACTTGGAGTTTGCTGAGAACTTAGAGCTAGGACTACACTAGTGGACTTCCTCCTGGCTTGGTAGCCTCCAGATGTAGGTGTGTTTGTCACCGAACTGGTTTAACAAACATCTTGTGCCTTTTACTTTCTGTCTGTTATTGTTTTGCGTGTTTTACTCATAAATCAACGTTGAAACTTTGTACTCTGTTTTACACCGTTGTTCCTGTGTTGGATCATTACGTTTAGCATCAGGACTTTACTGCACCAGAATTTCAGGAGGGAAGCTTTCCAAGCAGATAGCTTCATCTTGATCCTATCTGTTATAGGCTGCAAGTGACTAACCTTTGGCTTGCCCTTAAAAATTGGAACACCCAAATATGAGAAAGGAAAGTTTCCAATAGAAAAGTTGAGGAGCTGCTTTATGATGTCTAATCTTCCTTGTGTAATGGATCCAGAAAAAATAGTAGATTTTGATGTGCTAACAACCTGGCCAGATTCAGCAGCATACTTAGCAAATAGATCCTTGAGAGCAATGAGGCCAAATATCTTACCTTTGCAAAAAATCATCAGATCATCAACATAGATTGAATGAGAAAGAACCTGATATTTCTAGTGCCTTTAATTAAATTCAATTTACATTCATCAACCAGCTTGGTAATACTCCTACTTAGAACATCCTCAGCTAAACAGAAGAGTAATAAGGATAAAGGTTCTCCTTGCCTTACACCCCTAGAGCAATTGAAGTAACCTTGTGCCTTGCCATTAATAGAGACTGAAAGAAAAGCTAACTTCAAGATCACATGAATCCAATTGCAGAAAATGTCATTGAAACCAAACTGCTTAAAAACCTTTAACAAAAAAAGTGTCATTCAAGAGTATCAAAAGCTTTTGAACTATCAATATTTAAAGCAAGATTTCCACCATAAGCTTTGTTATGTAAGAGATTAGTAGCTTCTGAGGCAATGCATAAGCAATCTTTAATGTTTCTCTCATGAATGAACCCCTTTTGTTCTTCAGAAATGATAGATGACATAAGGGAAGCTAACCTGTCAGCAATAATCTTTGAGATGATTTTGAATTTAAAATTGGCCATGGAAATTGGCTTGTATTGATCAATAGATGAAGTAGTTTCTAATTTAGGTAGAAGAGTAATAATGTTGGAATTGTATCCAGGAAGAATCCAACTAGTATTGAAGAACTTGAGAACAGCTTTGCCAACATCTTCTTTTACAATCTCCCAGAAGAATTGAAAGAAAAAGGCACCAAAACCATTAGAACCTGGGGCACTATCCTTGTTGAGAGTAAAAACTAAAGCTTTAATTTCTTCATGGGAAGGAAGCATGGTCAAGATTGCATTTGTTGGAACAAAATAAGTTTAAATAATGCCTCTTTAGTATTGATGATAACAAGGTATTAAAAGCTCAATTGGATATGCTAATATTTGTTCAAGTATGCAGGACCATATATAAAAATTTACAAGGAATTAATCATACATGGATTCTGAAAGAACAAATGAAGAGCAAGAAAAATCAAGGATAAACTTGTTGCAAGTCAGATTCTGAAGTCAGTCAGACTCTGATGGTTCAGACTCTGAAGTTTTGGAATAATTTGCTAGGAATCCAGAAATAGAAGCAAAGCCTGCACAGCTAAAGAATCTACAGTCTGAATTACTTAAAGATTCATACGATGGAAGTTCTGAAGGTTTTAAGGAGCAAACTGCTGTCATTGTCAAGAAAGGACAAATTGTACAACCACGTTCTCCACTACCTGCACATGTCTTCCCGTACTCTGAAACCTTGTCCCCTACTGAACAACGGATTTGTTCCATATTTAGGAAAGGTTTCAAATCTTATTCCTCCTAGTACGTGAACCAAATCAAACAACAAATCAATGGAATTGATCAAGCTTCTTCAAACGACTATATTTGATGTGCTGGCATTATTTCAACGTTTCTATTCCTCACCTCTATATAAAGGAATGAAGACTTGAAGAACAAAACAAGATTCTGAATATTTTCACAAGTGTCAGAGCTCTGTCAAATTCAAAACACATCAAACACTTAGAATTTCTTACAAACTTTCTTATCTTAGAAATTTATAAGTCTAGAGTCTGATCTCTGTGTTGTATTTTGTGAACACCACTGATTGTATATCAAGTGTTCAAACCAAACATCTTTATTTGTATATTTGTTTGTTGAGAAGTCTCTTACTTTGTGTTTGAGCATATGAAGTCTCTTGCTTTGCGCTTGAGCAATTTGTAATCATTGGATTATAGTGAAAAATCTCTTGTAAGTGACAAGGCGACTGGACTACTTCCGGATTGTGGAAGGAACCAGGATAATTGTTTGTGTCTTTCTCTTCTCTATCTCTTTAACCTTTATCTGCTGCATCAGACTCTGAAGTTTTCATTCAGATTTTGAAACTCTGTTTTTGACTTAGAACCCCAAACTCAGATTCTGAACTCCATTAGAACCTGATCTTTGTCTTAGTCATTTTTTAAAGAAGAAAAAGTCAACATAATTCAACTCCCCTTCTTGTGTTTTTCTCACCTTCAGTTGGTATCATAGCTCCGGTTCTAATATTTCAACACTTAATAGTGTGTCAGTGAGATCCTGAGAAAAACATCATGTCTACAGGTGGAGCTGTTAGTCCTGGTGTTAGAGCAAATGATTCTAGAACTTCAATCTCTGGAAATAATAGAGTTGTATCATATAATTATGGTGCAGATGATAAATCTAGCTTTCATCATTATATTAAACCTTCTATGTTCAATGGACATGCTGAGAAGTTTTCCTGGTGGAAAAGCAAAATGTACAGTCATAATATTGGTGTTGATGACAATCTATGGGATATCATTGAAGTTGGTATCACTATTCCTGTTGATGAAGAAGGTGTAGCAACTGACAGAAAGAAACTCTCAAATGCTGAAAGAAAGATCTACAAAAAGCATCATAAAGTGAGAGGTATCATTGTTGAAGCTTTACCTCATACTGAATACTTAAAACTGAGTGATAAGTCTACTGCAAAGGCTATATTCACTTCATTGTGTTCTACCTATGAGGGAAACAAGAAGGTTAAAGAAGCAAAGGCTAAACTTCTTGTTCAACAGTATGAGCTGTTCAAAATGAAAGATGATGAAGACATTGAGACAATGTTCTCAAGGTTTCAAACTCTTGTATCTGGACTTCAAATACTAAAGAAAATCTATTCAACATAGGATCATGTGAACAAGATCCTAAGAAGCTTGCCTGCTAAATGGAGACCTAAAGTGACTGCCATAGAGGAAGCACGTGATCTGGATACTTTAAGTATTGAGGATCTAGTGAGTTCTCTAAAATGTCATGAACTAGGACTCAATGAGGATGAACTTGCAAAGAAAGTTAAGTCTATTGCACTAAAGTCCAAACGAAAGCCTTCAAAAGCTCTGAAGGCTGATGTGTCTGAAGAAGAACCTTCAGAAGGAGGTTCTGAAGAAGACACTCACTACAAGAAAAAAGGTATTTTGCGACTTCTGAAATCATGGATTGCGACTGTTAGAAGGGTCGCAGATATCCCTTTGCGACTGTTCCCCAACAGACACAGAAATTGGGGTCGCAAAGGGTATTTTGCGACTGTTCAACCAACAGTCGCACCAACAGTCGCAAAGGCTATTGCGACCCCTCACAACAGTCGCAAAGTAGGTGTTTTAATCAAATTTAAATGGACTTGCGACCCCTCACAACAGTCGCAAATGTTTAGTTTTTTTTTTAAAAAAAAATAATGGGGCAATTTTTGTTGACAATTTAAAATAAATATATTAATTAATAAATACTTAATATACATAAATATATAACTAAAAATATATAAATCTCATTCATATAATTCTTTCAAGAGTAACAATCAAAAGAATAGATAAAGTACATAGTTTATTCATCCAAAACTTTAAGCAAACTCAATAATCAACATACTCAAGACAATTTAGTCTATTCTAGATCTAAATTGGACAATTTGTGAAGGGATTGAGAGAGATGAGGCAGATTGAGAGCCTGTATCCTAACTTGATTCTCTGCAATTCTTTTGAGCCGATTCTCCTCATATGATGATGCCATCGCTTCAAGTCCTTTTCAGCATGATTTTTCCAATGGAACCAAAAAACAATTAAAAATATGAAGAAAAAAAACAATTAAAAGAATAAGAAGTGAAATTTCAGGACATACCTTGTGAGCAACCTTCTCTAACTTCTCTTGCTTAACTTTCTGCTATTCCATGTATTATATCAAGCCGTTTCGTCCAATCCAGTTGTGCATGTTGCTCTGGATCAATAAAAATGTAAATGTGAAATGACATGTAAAATGAATGAATGTTGCAATCAATTTATTCATTAAATACTAGGTCTAACACAACTGGTTGATGCATAGTATGTCGGTGAATGTTGTAAATATAGGAGTACTGAGTTCGATTCTTGCTAAAAAAAAATACCATCCGTAAGAAGGGTAAAAATTTGGCATATACTACTTATCAAAAAGGATAACATCAAGACTACCATTGGGCAAATATTCATATACAAGAAGCTTTTCTTCTCCATCCACACAAAATCCCAGAAGTTTTACAAGATTTTTGTGTTGAAGTTTCAATATCAGCATAACCTCGTTAATGAATTCTTCTGAGCCCTGCTCAAAGCAAATTGAGAGCCTTTTGATTGCCACTTCTTGGCCATCACTAAGTATACCCTGCAAATAAAGAAGCAAAACTCTATCTAAATTCTAAAGTTCCTCGTGATGATAACCATTCATGCAAAAATGGTTAATAAACTTGAATTCTATTTACCCTGTAAACAGGCCCAAAGCCACCTTCCCCGAGCTTATTTGAATCGGTGAAGTTTCTGGTAGCCACACGAAGAGATGCAAGATCAATAAAAGGGAAATCCTTAGATATTTTTCTGTTTCCATTATTACCTAAACACAAGAACCAAATAAATTAGAAACTACTGACATAGACACTCACGCTTGTCGGAGTCGGAGTGTCGGACACCAGAAACACTTTCAATTTAAAGTATTGGTGCTACAATATATACCATAAAATAAATGAAAAACACTGATTTACAATCTCCAAACAACTTACTTTGCCGATTTCTGAGAAAGCACAAGTAGCAAATGAAAATTATTATCACCAAGCCTACCCCAACGGTAATTGCTGTAATCATCCATACTTTGCTTGAATTATCTGCACAAAAGATCAATCAAAAATAGCTTTGACAGAATGTTTAAGAATTGCATTGAAACTTGAAATGCTTACTTTTCCCTCCTAGGTTGGTTGAAGAATTTGTTTGTTCTTTTTCACCAAGATAAAATGAATAAAATTCATATCTCAGATAACAGCTACGACTCAGAACTCTAGCCCCAATGGAGGCATAACAACAGCCTGGTATATCTTCAATAGCACTTAGCAGACACCTACTGCAATCATTGAATGATAAATCTCTTGTACACTGCACTAAGGCATATATTGTTTTATCTTCAAAGGGTACTTCTCCAGTAGCATACATATTAGCAGAAACATTAAAAGATGCTAACTTGGTAAGACTATTCAACAACTTATTCACAGAAGACTCATATTTTACCGGCTCCGAAATATTCTGCACATTATCTTTTCGAATGTTTCCAGTGACATTCAAAGCACCTATGAAATTGTTATTGGAATAACGTACTTGACAGAACTCTTCATATACAACTGCTTCTTCTGATTGAGGACATAGTTTTACAATGTCCGCTATTGCTTTTGTTACGGCTAAACAGAAAAAGCAAACACCACATCTAATACCAAAAAAGTCCCTAAGCCAAAGTTGAGCACAAAAACAACAACAAAAAATAGTGTTAAACGACATCAGAAAAACAACATCAAAATTGGAACTAAATCAGCGTTATACAAGAACAAAAAACCAGTGCATACGCGAAAAAACCTGAGCAAAATTAGCAGCAAAAAGCGCTCACACCAGCAATAGAAAACATGCAAAATAAACTGGACTCAAACAACAACTAAACCAAGGAACAAAGAAATGTACTAAAAAATAACAAGTTTTGTAACAATCTAAATACCTCCTATTTGAGCAAAAATCCCAAATCATTACCTACCAAACTAACTAATTAAGGATATTTAGAATGTCAATACACAAAATTTTAGCATATTCAAAAACAAAGTAACTACTTAAGTTATTCTTACCAATCAACAACCAACTTAACTATACACACAAAATTCAAGAAACCCATATTTAGAGAATCAAAACACACCCATATAGGTTCTAATAACAAATGAACAAACCTGAAGACACCCAAGAGTGTAGATCACTGGACCACCGAGACTGGAAGACAACAAAGTCACTGATGATTCTTCCTCGCGTCGTTTGCCTTTCTTCACTGCTGGTTCGATTTTGGATTCAAAGAAATCGAAACACAACAAAAACAAGAATAAAAACGTTAAAAGGAACTAGATAAAATACGACCCATATTCAGAGTATAAAAAAACAACCCATTTGTGAGTTGGTAGTGTTTGAATCGAGTGATTTCAAAATCGAGAATATAAAAAAATGAACAGGAACAAGACAAGAATATGAAATCGTGTGATTGAATGAAAATAAACTAACATGACGAGAAGAGGAACAAACCTGATGAGATGAGAAAGTTGGATTCGGTTTCAAACAACAACAACACGGTGAGAACAACAACAACAGCACGGTGAGATGAGAACAACAACAACACGGTGAGATGAGAACAGGAATAGGAATAGGAACAGCTGGAACTTCACTAACGGGTTCAATTTCACTAATGATGAGTTTTGATTTCAATGAAAAAGCATGAAAGGGGAAAATTTTATTTTTGTGTTTAGGGTTAATGTTCCTTTGGGTTCAAGTGAAAAGAGGGAAAAAGATGAAAGGGGAAAAATTAGGGTTTAATTTTTGATGAAAAGAAGAAGAGGGAAATTCATTCAAGGGGGAAATTTTTGGGTTTCATTGTTGGTGAAATTATGAAAGGGGGGAATTTTTTTTGCACACCCGCTCAAATGAATATGGTAATTTTTTTTTTGAGAATGAATAAGGTAACTTAAAGCTATGTATTGGTATAATAATAATAATAAAATAAAAATTTAGATTCTTTTTTGCAACTGATAATTCGGTGGCTAAAAACCAGTTTTTAAATTCGTCGCTAAAAAATTTTGTGACCGATTTAGTGACCAGCTTTATTTTGGTTAATTGTTTAAAATAATCGGTTGTTATATCGGTCTCTACTGCGACTAATTTATTTTGGTCTCTGAATCGGTCTCTAAATGACAGTTTTCTAGTAGTGAATTTCGAGAGAGAGAGAGAGAGAGAGAGAGAGAGAGAGAGAGAGAGAGAGATTCAAAAGGGGTTTGCAAGGATACGGCTGTGAGTGAATCGGTGAGGTAAAGAAGCACAAAGAGGGAAAATGGAGTGAGAAGGAAACCCTAACTATTTCTGCTAAGAGGGAAAATGAAAATTTCATTAAAGAGAAAAAATAAGAAGAAGAGGGAAATGAAAAGGTGTGTACGTGCGCCTAGAGAATGAGAATGAATTGGTGGGAATGATGAATATTTGGCCAAAAAATATTTTGTGAAGGGTGTTTAAAAAAATGTATAAAACCTGCGACCCTTAAGCCTAACAGTCGCAATAGCAGTCACAAAAGTGTAATCTGCGACGGTTCTAAGCCAAGGGTCGCAAAGTAAGTGTCGCAAAATGCCAAATTTCTTGTAGTGACTGGGGCTGATGAGATGGCAATGATGTCCAAAAGATTTCAGTACTTGGTTAAACAAAGCAAAAGGTTCTCTAGCAAGAGCAATGGCTTCAAAGGATCAGGTTCTAAGAAAGATGATCATTAGGGCTGCTACAACTGCCAGAAAGTGGGTCACTTCATTGCTGATTGTCTAGAACTAAAGGACAAGTCTAAGGAGAAGTCAAAGAACACCAAATCCAAGTCAAGCAATCTCAGAAACAAGATCAGGAAAAGCCTGATGGCAACATGGGATGACCTTGACAAAGAATAAGACTCTGATAAGGAAGATGAAGAAGAAGCAAATCTGGCTTTAGTTGCAATAGTATCTTCAGATGCAGAGGTTGAATCAGAATCTGATGATGAAGATGAGGTATATTCTAAATTCACCAGATCTGAACTTGTTGATACTGTTAAAGAACTTATCAGTCATTATCATAAGAAGTCAAAAGAGTTAAAACTTTTAAAAGAAAAACTTGAGTGGCGGAATAAAGAAAGTGATAAAGATCACCTTCTGATATCAGAACTTGAAGATAAAAATTTTGAACTTATGAAAGAACTGGCTGATAAGAAGGGAGATAAACCCTTGAGTGAGGAAGATTTAGCACTTTAAGAGTTTATATTGACCAACATTGACAGAAGCAAGGTTGCAACTATGATTTCTGGTGTTAAAAGGAACAATGGTGAAGGCATTGGCTTCACAGAAGATTTGCTAAGCAAACCTAAGAAAGCCAACATGTCATATGGTTCTGATTGTATTAAGAAAGGTCTGGAAGTCTGCTTTTTGTCAGGAGCTGGCAAAACTGAAGTTCTGAACAAATCAGAACCTAAGACTTCTGAATCCAAGATTCTGAATAAATCAGAATCAAAGACTCTTAAGTCCAAAGTTCTGAAGAAAACAGAACCAAAGTCTTCAAAGGTTCAGACTCTAAAAAGCTCAGAACCAAAGACCTTCAAGTCTCAGGTTCTGAAGAAATCTGAGTCAAGAACATTGAAAGCTTAGGTTCTGAAGATCTCAGTGGCTAAGACTAAGACTTATTCAAGATCAAAGGATTCATATCCAAGGTATCTGAACATGTCTGAGTCTTATAACTCTAGACACAAGGTGCAACAAAAGACTAAACCTTTCAGAACTAACCCAAGATGAACCATAAAGATATGGGTACCTAAGTCTGAAATTGTTTCTGCTGCAGATATGCTTAAGAGGAACAGAAAAGCAAAGCTCCTAGTACCTGGACAGTGGCTGCTCGCGACATATGACAGGCAGCAAGCCTATGTTCCAAACCCTGACCATGAAGGAGGGAGGAAATGTGGGTTTTGGAGGAAACCGAAAAGGCAAGATCATTGGTATGGGAACTATTGGTAACTCCTCTATTTCTATTAATAATGAGTACAAGGTAAGGACATAACATAGCATGGGACATATAACGCCACTATATAAATAAAACAACATGATTAATCAGTGACCTTCTCCTTACCCTTGTTGCGTGCCATCTGTGAATCTGAAAAAAAAATAAAATGGATTGGGGTGAGACATAATGTCTCAGTGAGTTCCACCTACCTTTACAAATTGAACTAGGCAACTGAATAAAAAAAAGGCTTAATTGCACTTTTGCCCCCTATCTTTTTCCAATTGTGCGATTTTGCACCCCATACTTTTAATTGAGCGATTTTGCACCCTCTCTTTTACCCCCTTTCTGATTTCATAGCCCCTCATGTGTTTAAGTGCTGATGTGTCCCATTTTGCTGACGTGTCTTCAATTAATGAAGTCCATGTGTGTAAATTGAGTTTTTAAAAAATTAAAAATTAATTGCTGACTTGACTTTCAATTCTTTTTCCATTTAATTTTTTCAACAAGTTTTTTATTAATTAACAATAATTTATAAAAACAAATACATATTAAAATCATATTAAAAAGGGAAAACACCTCAAACCCAAACCAACAAAAATATTTTCCAGAAAATTCATCTCTCTCATCCTTCACCTTCTTCATCATTAAACTCAAACCTTTAAAAAAAAAATTCCAAAAAAATTTCCAGAATAAGGAAACAACAACAAGACTAAATTACTAACACTCTCAAATCAAACACAACTCCTCCTTTCCCCTCCATCTTTCTCTCCCGTTAAATCAAACCGCACCACCGGCTTCGTCTCCGAGCCACGCCGCTTCCACCATCACCACGAAAAAAACTCAGATCTCTCTCTCTCTATCCACGGCGGCGCTTCTGATCCATTTTTTTTTGTTTCCGAGATCCACGATTTTTCCTTCCAAGATCTATAAATTTGATGTTGGATTGGGACCAGAAATTTGTTTATAACAACGGGTTTGTGGTCTCTTTAAGGTGAAGAAGCACATTGGAACCCCTTCAACAACAACAGTTCAATAATTATGTGTTTTTATTTATAGGTTTGGATTCATTTGATGTTAACTTCTGGGTTTTGGATTTGAAGGTTTGAGTTCATAATTTTGAAGAAGATAAATATTATGAACATGATGAATTTTGTGATGTGATATGAAGTTGAGAAAGAGGAAGAGAAAAATTAATCGTGGGATAAAAGATTATGAAGGTGGAAGATGGTTGTGAGGAGGAAGAAGATTTTGAAGAAAATCCAATCTTGGAATTGAATATCACGATTTAGTGGGGGTGGGGAAAATAATTATTTTGAGAGAGCCATGGGTATTTTCGTCACATCATCATCCATTTTGGTGACTAACATCTTGTTTGCCAATTCATCCATGCCACATAAGCTCAGAGACCACACCTAGACATCATTAATTGAAGACACGTCAGCAAAATGGGACACATAAACACTTAAACACATAAAGGGCTATGAAATCAGAAAGGGGGTAAAAGAGATGGTGCAAAATCGCTCAATTAAAAGTATGAGGTGCAAAATCGCACAATTGGAAAAAAATAGGGGGCAAAAGTGCAATTAAGCCATAAAAAAAATGAATCGAAACCCTCATTAATTGAATCCAAAAAATATGTAGAGGTTCATCGTGGAACCCTAATCAATAGAGGTTTAGTTACACATGGTAACCGACATCATTACAAAACAATAGAAAAACATACCCTAGAGAGAACAAAAGGAGGAAAATACCCTATGACTTTAAGCTTAGGGTAAAAAAATCTAAACTAATGGGAATAAGTAACTAATTTAATCCTTAAATATCTAAAATAAACTATCCTGTGACATTAGATATCGTTGAGAAATAATATTTTTCTTTAAAAAACTCGTTCGATATTACCCAACATTATCATCGAAATATTTATTATTTATTTATTTATTTATTCATGCAATAATCATCTATCAGCGGAGAAATAGAGAAGTATTTAACAAAACGAACACGACGGAATCAAACTAGATTTGACTTAGAGCAAGAAATGCATGTTTAGTTGCATCTTTAAAAAAAATAAAAAATAGGCTAGTTGCTTACGTCATCTAATATCATGGTCATCTAATATAATGTTGTCCTTGTTACAAAATCTAAAAAGTAAAATTATTTTGGAAATGGTAAATTCATCAACACTTTAAAAAAAAATTAAATTAACATTTTCTATCTAAAACTTACTCCCTCCGTCACAAATTATAAGCAAAAAAAATTATTTCACACTTATTAAGAAAACTAAAACATAGTAATTTGTAGTATAATTTCTTGTGTTATCCTTGGAATAAGTTTTATAGAAAGATGTAAAAACAATTTTCATTGATTATTAGTTATAGAGAAAATGAAAGGGAGAGCAAAATGAATGCAATTTGTATTTAATTTCTCTTTGGAAAATATGATTTTTGGAAATAACATAATTAAATATAATAAAAACTGGTCTTTTTTGCTTATAATTTGGGACAAAGAAAATGAGTTTTTTTTGCTTATAATTTGGGACGGAGGGAGTATGTCTTAAGAATATATATTCGCACGACATTTTTTAATATTTAGTTATTTTGAATAAAAGTAAAACTTTATAAGATGAGATGTTACAAGATTTTTCTAGTTTAATTAAGTTCTTAAAATCGATTTTGAGTTTGGAGATACAGTATTAGCATTACCATTTTCAAGAGTTTACCATCTATTTGAGTTTCACAAAGTTTAAATGATAAGTCTATGTAATTTCACACAAAAAATATCTTAATTAAAAAAATAGTTTTATTAATAAGAATAACAGTAACCGATCAAATTAAAGGTACTAAAGAATTCTCCACAATTTTATGGCAATTGCAATTTGCGAAAAGACGTGTGATGAAAACGATGTCTACGTGGACCCAAGCAACACAAGATTAAAACACGTGGATGGTCAAGATTTCTCTTTTTGTTCTCTTCCACCTTATAAATTGGGGTCACGCTGCATGATTAAAAGACATCAATTCTAGTGAAGATAACAGCTACCAACCAATATAAATTTGTTCTTTGCTTTGCAAATCTTCGTTTCTGAAAATATGTCTAGCTGTGGTTGTGGAAGCAGTTGCAACTGTGGTGATAGCTGCAAGTAAGGATCGACCGCCTTAACTTTTTGTTGCTTTTCAAACAAAATTATATGAGTATTTTAATTTGTGTTTTTTTTATTTATGTATGGTGATTCTTGGATATTTTGATTGTTTTTCCATTACCCATTTGCTTTTGGTTGGTTCTATGAATTTGGTGCTTTTTTTCTCTATCTTCATAGGTTTTCTAGAGTTAAGTTCTAGTCTCTTTTGTTGTTGTTGTTGTTGTTAATTTTTTTTAATACTTTGATCATTAAATTATTATACTTGGCCATTAGCAGATGATTTTGATGAAATTTGGTTTGTGTTTAGAAGGGGATATTTATTTAAAAAAAACTAGAAAAACTACATCACGAATCATAATATATTCGTGCTAGTGTTTCAACTTTATTTATGTAAAATTTCTAAAACTTGTCAATGGAAACAAGTAAGAGCTTAAATAGTCTTTTTTTTAAAGGCTTAAATAGTAGCCTATTAAAAGCGTCTTTCTAATAAGATATACACAACGACTTGGTGCGTAGTCCTTAAGTCAATGGTAAAGAGTTAAATATTAGACTTTAGTGTGTGAAGAAAATTAAGTGTACAATAATAATTCATGGGTAGCAATTTTGGTTAAGTCTTCTTTAAAAAAGATTAATTAAGTAAATGATCTCTATAAATATTCAGAATTTTATTTCTAGTCCCTACAATTATATTGTTATTAAATCTGATCCGACAAACTAAATGATTGTGCTCAAGTATTTAATAGGTTTTAGTTAAGAACAAATATTTAGATTGACTCCCTCTAAATCCAAATTGAAACAATCCTTAAATACGACTAAACTCCATATTATGAGGACTATTTTTTTTTCAAAAATCGAAGGATTAAGAAAAAACAAGTCACGGATCGTCACATGAATAGTTTTTTTTTTGACAAGATGTATAGTTATTAGATAGTAGAGTTAATGTGTACTACTCCGTCCCAAAATATAAGCAAAAATGAGTCAACATAAGTTGATGTATTTGATACAAATTTTGAACCAAATATATTAACTTTTGTTGACCAATTTTTGCTTATATTTTGGGACGGAGGGAGTATTCTCTAAGCAAATTTTAATTAGCTTTTTGATAGTGTTAAAATTAGATATGCTTCCGGTTTAGCCGGCCAAAATTTATAAACAAAGTTTATTATTTCTTTGATATTTATCACGTAAACAATCATTTGCAGTATTGTAATTTGTTTTAAAAGTCTAATGGTATAATTGATTTTTATTACTTGGCAGATGCAACAAGAGGTCTAGTGGATTGAGCTATGCCGAAGGCGAAACCACAGAAACCGTGATTTTGGGCGTTGGTCCGGCAAAGATCCAATTTGAAGGTGCTGAAATGGGTGTTGCAGCTGAAAATGGTGGCTGCAAGTGTGGAGATAGCTGCACTTGTGACCCTTGCAACTGCAAATGAAGTTCAGCATATATATGCATGAAAGCCTCTTGAAGCAGAGATATTGGAACCAATATGTGTAATTGTGTGTATCAGTACACATTTAATATATATATATATAAGAAGCATGTGTTTCCTTTTTTAGAATAATATGAAGTGGTCATGGATCTCACCTTCATCAAATTCAAATGTTCTTAGATTTTGTTGAAGGTGTTATGAGAGCTATGATCGCTTTGTGTTTGGTTGTCTTGTGTAATGTATAGCTAAAAGCTAATATGATTCATAAATCTCTGCGTATTATAAATGGAATATATTATTGTTTTGTTTGAATAGAAGGTTTTTTTATTCATCAACATAAGCTGGTCCATTTGGTAATGAGTTGGTTCATGTTCGTCAGTTCAACTATTCCATTAGCATAAAGACCTCATTGACTGATAATCTATAAGCACCTAAATCAGCACTTTTTGAGCCATTAAGTCTTTATTGGCCGTAATGAACCTTTGAATCCAACCGACTTAAATTTATATAACACTCTTAAATAGTCATAAGAGACATCTTTCAATGTCTACATTATGTTTAGAACCCGGGCTGTTCCTATTAAATAGGAGGCTTGACTTTCATAGTAAAAACATAATTTTTTTAAAACTTTCTAATCTTAGGAGGCGTAGAGGAAGACTGAAACAAAAAATTAGAATTTGATATTTAGGAGGAATATAGTAGCAACATATACCAAAATTTGTCAATATTCAACGTCCAAACTATAAGAAGATTAGCAATTATATTTTTCAACATTCAACATATAACAAAAATTTCGACATTCAAAATTCAACATATATATTAGATTCATATATTTGCAACATTCAATAAAATTAGCAAGTATACACTTAAATTTTAAAAAGTAATTACTAATAAGCATTAAGCAATGTATAACAAAATTTGTGTATCTAAGCTTCATTAAAACCCCATAATCAGAAGAACTTCTAAAAATGAAACGAAATAAAAAAAATTAAGCGAAAGAGAGGTGTTGAGTGAGAAAAAGAACCATCAATGTTACTTTGCTACCAGTAATGTCCCTTGTTGATCCTACGTATGCACTACCACCAAAGTAAGTGTGATAACCCTCAATGACCAAGACTTTGACCGAACTCAAGTTGAGATGAATATAAGGAACATGTCTAACATTCTATATTTGAAGCTTGCATCCAATACTAGTTTCAATCCAAATATCACCCATACCACCAATTTCACAAACTCCTTCATTTCCCATTTTTACCGTGTCAAAATCACCAACGTTGAGAAGAAATAACGTCAATGAGTAACATGGTATATTGTTCTCGTACCAATAATTCTAGTTGAATATTCATGACTTGCAAGATTCATGGAGTTATCATCATAAATAATGAAGACAACAGTATCACGTGCAACTCCAGCAGTGTCTATGTCATTTTTATTTTCATTGTCTTCGTCTATTTCCCTTAGGTGATCTCTCTTGAGGAATCTTCAGTTTTTTTTTAATGTGTACCACACTAACACAATTGTACCATGTAAATTTCTTTCTATTTTGAGATTTTCTTCTTGACTTGCTTCGACTCTCAGATTTGTCATGCTTATGGGTTTGACTTATCCCTCGTGACCTTATAATTATAGCTCTTTATTGAGTGTGTGTATCAATCAAACAACACTTATTTCTTCTAGCTTCTTCATGAAGCATTCTTTTTTTAACCGTTGACATTATATATCAACTTCCCATTTGAAGTTGAATTCATTAGTGTCTCAACAAGAACTTCCCAGTTATCAAGCAAGAAGTTGGGCAATAATAAGGCTTTCAACTCATCGTCTAAAACACACTCGTATGCTCGGTCATTTAATCATCGTTTTTTTATGTCATGTTAACCAATTTTCCGAATCAAATATGCTTTATTTTACATTTTCTCGGCATCAGTTTCAACTTCTACATGTGGATATAAACTTAAATCCAACCATTGTGTGATTATATAAACTTCTTTTCTATTCATCTTCTTCAATTCAACATCAGACTTATCATTTGGTTTAACGGTTGCCACCTCAATATGATCATACAAGTCTTTGATGTATAACAATTCTTCAATGAGAGTCTTCAAGAGTGTATAATTGGTAGAGTTAATCTTAGTCATACTCATATGTTGGATTTTCTCATATCGAATGCTCAAAACGAACCCAATGCTCTCATACCACTGTTGGATCATGAAGGGATCCCAGGAAATCATCCATATTTGGCCAAAAACAACTAAATAAGTGAGTTGAAAAGCACACCTTTATACAAAATCTTAATACATTAGGTATATGGGTCCTCCCACTTATATAGTGTTCATTACCCTTGATTTGTGGTGGTTTAAATGTTTTTAACATGTGGATCATTTCACATGATAGTGTAAATCGTTTCACAAACCTTTTGTCTTATATAAATTTGGTTGAAAACTTGTGTGAATCGTTTCACATCAACATGTGAGTTGTTTCACATAAACATATATTTTTTGTGAATCGTTTCATTTGGTAGAGTGAATAATTTTTCTCATTTTGTTTAAAAATATTTTGGTGCAAGAGAAAGTGGATCATTTCAAATATAGTTGTGAATTGTTTCACCCAAATAAAAAGTTTTTGTGAATTGTTTCACTCATTTTTTAAAAACGTGTTTTATAACCTAATTTTACTACTTTCCAAAAACTGTATAAATAACATAACACTATCATTTTCATCATAAATATTTCACATTATCTTCTCTCAAACACTCATCTTATACCTTCTACTATTTGAAAACTCTTAGATATTGATTGTGAATTTGATAACCTTGAGAGTCACATAGATAATATTTCTTTGTACATTAGATTGTGACACTATAGGGTTTTGCAATTGGGGGCAATTGAAATATAAAGGAAATATCTAGGTTTTCATCCAGTTAGGTATTGGGGTTAATTTATTCTTCATTCAATTGACGTGTTGTCAACAATCAAAGGAGAATCAAAGGTTGAATGCTCAAGATCAAAGGAGGTCTAAGAGGATTGGGTGACTCATACTAAGATTGATGAGGCTATCAGATAGATTGGCTCATCGCATTGGTTGATCAAGGATGGTTGACTAGTAAGGTTGGAGGGCAAGAATCAAATCTACATCAAGAATTGTTAAAGGATTCGGGTTCTTGGAAGATATATCGAGTCTCAAGAAACAATATTGGTCTAAACTTTGTACCAAACATTTGGTGCTAAATATTCAACAAAAATCCATTTACTTTAGTCTTTGGGAGTGGATTAGCCCACTAGTGAGGACAGTGTGGAAGAACCACAATAAATCTATGTGCTTTTTCTCTCTATCTCTTAACTCTTTAAATTCTGTTTTTGAATTTATTCAATTTTGGGGTTGAAAATCATTTTGTGAAAAACCTAATTTTTGTTATTGATTTGAAAGCAACTCAATCGAGGTTTAATCTTAGCAAAGATTAAATTGCATCAAAAGGGATTTCTAAAATCCACAGTCTTAATTACTCAATTGAACCGATTATCATTTTTACTATTTACTTGTTAATAATTTAATTTAGTTTTAGTCTAGGTTTTAACAAGTTAAGTGCTTATCCAAATAAGTGATTCTCTCAATAATTTAATTTGAATTAATCAATTGGTTATTCTTAATTAAGTGTTTGTGATTTGCATTGATCTTCGTACTGGTTAACTTCTCATTTGCGTATTTGATAAGCATAATTTATATTTACCACAATTATGCTGCATAAATTTTGGAAACAGTAAATTTTTAAGTGTATGTATCCCCCATCCCCTCTAGAAATTTGGAGTCATAGCGTAAACGATCAAGGGCGAGTTCATCCATTTGTACGGATATGCTCCCTCTCAAATGAAATCCATATATGCTTTCACCGTCATAAAGAGATCCATAAAATAGGACATGCCACGTGACCACCTCCACCGTTGTCAAAAAGACTTTCAATACGAAGGGCTGGTCCCCTTTATGCAAACCAGACTCTGAAACCACTATTAAATCATGAGAGGAATCTATGGAATCATTCACATTGGTTCAAAAGCAACCACACAAGTGAGTTAAAAACCAAATCTTCACCTAAAGTTCATTCTTCCGCTTCATGTTGGTGTACCATATTCTGCATTTTATCTTGTGCTTCTGTTTGGCATTGTAACATAGTTGTTAATTCAATTAGAGATTTAATATCCCTTTGTAACTTTCCATCACGCGATGTGGGTTTGGCTAAATCACAAACTCACACACCTTGTTGTTATTTCTTACAATGGGCTGATTTAAGAGTAACTCACAAGTTTTCTCCTTGCATTGTGTGCTTAAAGTTTATGGGGAGAATAATCACCACAAAACTAAAAGGGGGAGAATAATCCTCGATGGACATCTAAGGGGGAGTGTTGTAAATATTATAAGTGGATTTCCATATATCAATTGGGTTATTGGGCTCATGCATAATATTGTGTTTGTTTCTCAAGTCATTGATGCTTGTTTCCCAAGTCATTGTATTTCTCTAGAAGAAGAGAGAAGAGAGAAGATTCTATTATTCTCTTGTGATGCACAATTAGGTACACAACTAGGTTACATGTAAGCTCTATTTATTGAAAAATACAATGATTTGGGAAACAAACATCAATGACTTGAGAAACAAACACAACATTATGCATGAGATAATAGTATGACCCAATTATACTCAATTTATGGACATTCACTTATAATATTCATATCATACAAGGATTAATAGGTCCCGCTTCATGTCCTTTGAGAAGTAAAAATTAATTTTTTTTAAGGGACATAATTAAACTTAAAAAATATGTTTCTAAATGGAAAAACTATTCTTAAAAAAAACGATACTAATGAATATTTTATAATTGTTTTCGATGAAATTTGAATTTTATTTCTTAAAATTATAAAACCACACTTTTACTACTTAACTAACACTTACTAAACAAAATTACACTGGAGTCCGTATAGTTTATCAACAACAATGGATCTCCCGTCTTATGAACAATGAATCTCCCCTTTAAATTAACTTATCCGCAACATCCGATATAATTGGGAAATATGTTTTTGTTAGAAAACTCGTACTTCATTATCACTATTAAAATAATTATTTATCCAAACAAGAAATCCGATATAATTGAGAAATAATTTTTTTGTTAGAAAACTCGTACTTCATTATCACTGTTAAAATAATTATTTATCCAAACAAGAAATCCGATATAATTGAGAAATAATTTTTTTTGTTAGAAAACTCGTACTTCATTATCACTATTAAAATAATTATTTATCCAAACAAGAAATCTTCTTTGAATAGAGAACATAAAAGTGGTCGTGCAACAGACACATTTATGAGATTTTGGTGGTCTTAGATGAACCTACAACTTGGACTCTTAGTCTCTTACTAATAAGTAATTATCTAATAAAAACATCAAACTTCATACAAAAAATATTGATTTTTTATTAATATTTAAATGTTCAGACAAAACAATTTCTAACAGCATTTCTAGATGCATTGTTACTACTAATTTTAATACTTTCAATTCATAAAAAAAATATCATTTGCATCAACTTCTGATACCACCATTTAAAATTTAAGTATTGTGTTTTGTTTTGGGTTTAATGGACTCATAATTTATTTACTTTTGGGGGTCAAATTTTAAACTTAATTTTAGACTAATTTACTTGCAGTCAGAAATTTACCGCTCACTACAAGAAAATCTGTCATTACCCACGAACAATTACCCACGCCCGTAAGGCCGTGGATAATTTTTAGAGTAGTGACGAATTACCCACGACTAAACCGTCTGTAAGGTTAAAAGTTCAATGTAAATTTTTTTAAATTGCTACCCACAACTTAGCCATCAATAATTATAGACAACTTTTTGTCGTCACTAGTTACCTACGGTCTAACCCTCTATATGATACATTTATTTATTTATTTATAATAATTCATATTCAAAACAACAACAATATATTTATTTATTATTTCCTTAGCAATTTTGGCTCCAAGCATTTTCCCTAATCCCAAAATTTCAATAATTTTGCTCCAAAAAATTTGCCAAAACCCAGGAGAAAAATAAAACATAACCATCTCTATGATATATTTTATTCACTATACAGAACAAAAACAGTTACGTTCCTTTCTCTAAAAAAAAGAACATTTATGTTCCTCTCTCTCTCTCTCTCTCTCTCTCTCTCTCTCTCTCTCTCTCTCTCTCTCTCTCTCTCTCTCTCTCTCTCTCTCTCTCTCTCTCTCTCTCTCTCTCTCTCTCGTGATCCACGTCTCTTCGGATTGGCTACCGTCTCACTCTCCGATTGCCCAACCGTCACCTTCTCTACTTCGATCGTCCACCATCTCCCTCTCTCTCTTCATAGATTCTCGTGAAAAAGGGGTTCTTGTGAGAAAGGGGTTCTCGTGAGAAAGGGCTCGTGATTCTCCGTTTTCTTAGCAATTATTGTGTTGTTGCTAGTAGCAAAGATTTCAGAGGAATCAAAGTTGGTAACTCTTAGATGAGAATCATGAACCATTAGTCATGAATATAATTTCGTTTATCTTCACATGCATAATATCGTTTAATTAGTAATAAGAATAAAAAAGAAACTTTGTCAACGTAATGTTCTGTTAATTATTAGTTGGAAACTAGAGGTTATGTAATGGCTCTCATACATAATTTGGTGGTTTTATTGCGTGCACTCTTTATTTGCAGTTAACAACATAGATAATGAACTATATGATTCCTCATAGATGCATGGTGTTGTGTAATGGCTTCCTTTACTCTATAATCTTCTGTTTACATAATGACAAGCTTCTTTGGGATTCATATTTCCAGCTACAATCACTTTGAGGTGAGATTGAACACTGAATTCAAGTATGTCTGTAATGGATTTTTCTTTATAGTTTGACTCTATTATGGAGTTTGAAACAAATGTCTACTTAAAGTTTTACTAAATAGTGTGAGATAATGATTAGGGTCCGATTAGTTGATTATTATATAAACAAAGCTACCATGTCATGTCTTTAAATATTATTCAAAAGTGTGTGAAGGCCTGCAACTTTTTGATTGCTCTATATAAGTTTTCTAATGGGTATCATACATTCTTGCATGAAACTCTATTGCTAATATAGAGTTTTTAAAAGGTTTTTAAAATACTAGAGCATGTATATTTTCCACCCTTTTGAAGTTGATGCTGTATATTCTCTTTTTAGCTTTAAAATTTGAGTTAAACCAAAAAATTTAATTCTTGTTTTGTAAGTGCACTGACATCATTGTTGTCTACTAGATTTTGGCAAATGTTCACATAGCTCAAGGTGCAATAAGCATAAAAGTTAGATAAAATGTTGCTCAAGGGAATAGACTTTGCATGACAGAGTATTTGGTACAAGTAATATTCAACTCCTTGTGAATGATCTAGAGATGTATGGAAGAGTATGTGGTACAAGTAATATTCAACTCCTTATTAGAATGAACTAGATGCGTATATACACATTTGTGTAAATTGTCAAAAGAAGTACTAGAGATGTTAGCTTCAATTCTTATGTAATTTTTTTTCCGGTTTACTGTCTATTTTATGTATTATATATAATAAAGTTTATTACAATTTGTTTTAGTTGACTTCTTGTGTCATTAAACCTTTGAGAGATGTAACACAACACATAGTTTTCTTAATTTTGTAGTATGGATGAAATGGGCCAATATAAATGTATGCAATTTTTATTTTTTGTTAAAATGTTATGTTACCGAGGGCTTAGCCGTGGGTAAAATTACTCCATAAACACACATAACTTACCCAAGGCTTGGCCGTGGGTAACTTTATAGATGGTGTAGCCATGGGTAATATAGGACCGATAATTTGTTGTTAAAACAATGATTACCCACAAATTATCCATGGCATAACCGAGGGTAATGACAGTGAGCTTTTTTGGCCGTGGGTAACATTACCGACGAGGCTTTTTCCCACGGCCCCGAGGCCGTTGGTAAGTCGTGGGTAATTCTGACTACCCACGACTTTTTGCACTTACCGACGGCTTTTGCCCCTGGGTAATGACATAATTTCTTGTAGTGGCTTAAGATTTCAGAATACATATTTTAATGTATATTTTAATTTTTTAATAAAAATACGAAGTTTGAAATATAGACCTTCCAATCAAAACTCGACGACTATGATTGTCCTAAATGTGTGAATGCGCCAAAAAGCCGTCTACAACGGATCTTGATTTTTGATTGTGAAGTATTTATTGAATCAAAACTAGGTCAAATATGTTTGAATTTAGTTAAAGAAAAGTTAAACAATCATTCTGAAAATATAAAGTTGATTTATAAATGTAGAGTTTTTTTAAAAGGGTTAAATGATGTAAATTTACCCCTATCATTTGAGCGAGTTTTGGTCTACCTCCTGTAAAAATAAAACTTTGGATTACAACCTTGTAATTCAAAGATTCTTTGGTTTTGTACCTTCGTAACTTTAGATAGTACAAAATAGAAGATATGGCGGAGGGGTAAACCAAAATTCGCTCAAATTACAGGAGGCGTAAATGACTTTTGACAGTACAAAATAGATGATATGGCAGGGGATAAACTAAAATTCGATCAAATTACAGGGGGGTGAAAATACCTTAAGTTTTAAAAAAAAATTGATGTTATGAAGGTCCAAAACCAAAGAATCTTCAAATTACAAGGTTGCAATCCAATTTTTGTTTTTACAGGGATCAACCAAAACTCGTTCAAATGACAGTGAATAAACACCGTTTAACCCTTTTATAAAAAAAGTAAAAGTTTTTCTTGTTACAAAAAAAAGTAGAAGTTGTTTTGTGTTTGTTTACCAAAACAATAATAATTTGAAAAGCAAAATTTTGTTATAAAAAAAAAATTCCTGAAGAGCTGCTCAAAACAACTTCTCATTGAAGTAGTTTTTAAATTTTTATTCAAATTCTCATTTTTTTTTAATATAAACATAGAGATGGAAGCTTATAATTTTTATCTTTATATTTGTAAAAAAAAAAAAAAACTTTTATCTTTATACGATACTTTTGATGTTAAAATTTCATGTACGCAGTTTTTTTTTTTTTAAAAAAAAAATTATTTTGATGGAACCCAACTCATCTAACTTTTTTTTATTAAAAACAATTTAAAAATATGTAAGTATAAGTTATCTTATTTTAAAATTCACTTTTGACTACATGTGATGCATTGTTTTGTTGAGTCTATGATGTTATCATTTAATGGTAAAAGTTTAACCATTTTTCAAAATAAATCGAACACAATTTTTGTTTCCTGTCCATTTCTATAAACACCTATAACATATTTCATATATATTGAAAAAATTGATAGTATAAATAATATGTTCATTTTATGTATAATTTTTACTAAATTACTCTTTTTTTTTTGTGTAATTTGACTTTTTATAAGAAATGCATCTATTAATTAAAATAATGTTTAGAAGAAAATAAGAAATGAATCTATAAATTTCTATTTAGGGAAAACTTTTTTTAAATAGGTATTATTTTTTATTGAAAAATCCAAAATACAATATATGAATAGGTACTTATAATTAAGGTTTGAAGAAGTATTTCTTTTGAAAGATACAATATATGCCATTGTATTATATCACGAAGTACTTGGCTTTATATAGAGCCAACTTACAAACTTGTGTTACAAGTAACACCTTATTTAACTCATTACAAACACTCTCCTAATCTGAATTTTCTCAAAAGCTTCAGATTAAAGGATCTTAACAGAAACAAACAAGTCTAAACACCCAAATATACTAAAACAATTAACAATCCAGCTTATCAAAACCACAAACTCCAAGTTTTTATATCAGTTTGCAAAAGTTTTCCAAGGTTTAGTGAATATGTCTGCTATTTGGTTCTCTGTGTTGCAATGCACCAGCTCAACTATTCCATCCTTTGCCAGGTCTCTCAAGAAGTGATATATGACATCTATATGTTTGCATCTTCCATGCATAATTGGATTCTTAGAGAGCTTAATAGATGAGCTATTATCCCAATAGATCTTAGTACAATTCTTTTGTGTCTGACCAAGATGTTAGAGGATCTTTCTTAGCCATATAGCATAACAAGCACAAGAAGATGCTGCCACAAACTCAGCTTCAGTGGTTGAGAGAGTTACAATAGGTTTCTTTTTAGATGACCAGGACAATGCTCCAAATCCTAGCTTGAAAACATATCATGAGGTACTCTTTCTGTCATCTAAATCTTCTGCATAGTCTGAATCAAACCACCCCTCAAGTTCACAATTCAATTTCCTTTTCTCATACAATACTCTAAGATTTATTGTACCTTTAAGATACCTGAGAATGCGCTTTGTTGAAGCTTGATGCATCTCAGTAGGCCTCTCCATGTATCTAGCTATCAAACAAACTGAATAAGCTAAGTCAGGTCTTGTAGCTAGAAGGTACATCAAGCATCCTATCATTTGCTTGAAATTGGTTGCATCAACACTTTTTCCATTCTCATCCTTTGTGAGCTTGTTGCTAGGCACAATGGGATTACACACCAAGTTGCATTCTTCCATTCCAAACCTAGACAAGATTTCTCTAGAATACTTCTGCTGATGAATGAAAATTCCTTTTCCATCTGAGTTACTTCAACTCCAAAAAGTATCTCATTTTCTCCAAATTTGTCATAGTAAAGTTCTTCTTCATGAAGCACTTAAAATCTTCAAATAACTCTTCACAATTTCCTGTCTATATCAAATCATCCACATACAGACTGACAATCAAGATCTTCCCTTCAATATGTTTCACAAATAGAGTATGCTCATGAGGACATTTTTCAAAGTTTTCTTGACAAAAATAGGCTTCAATCTTACTATACCATGCTCTTGATGCTTGTTTTAAGCCATATAAAGCCTTTCTCAGTTTGTACACCTCACTACTTTCTCATTTTTGATATCCTGCAAGCTGCTCTATATACACATCTTCTGCTAACTCTCCATGCAGAAAAGCACTCTTCACATCTAACTGATATACATTCCAACTGCAACCAAAGATAAAATGGTTCATATGGTGTCACATCTTACAACTGGTGCAAAGACTTCATTGTAGTCTATTCCATATTGCTGAGAGTAGCCCTTAGCTACAAGCCTTGCCTTATACTTTTCTACTTACCCCTTTTCATTCAGCTTAGTTTTGTAGATCCATTTGACACCTATCTTCTTAGCTCCTGAAGGTAAGCTGGTGAGTTCCCATGTATTGCTCTTCTCAATAGACTCTATTTCTTGATCCATTGCTTTTCTCCACTCTTCATGCTTGACAGCTTCTTCATATGTGACTGGATCATTATTAGTACTGAAGATAGCTAGATTGTATTGTTCTCCTTGCTCTTCCAACTCTTGATCAGTTACATAGTCTTCCAAGTAGATAGGTTTCTTCCTTATCCTACTAAGAGGTACTTCATCATTGTCTCAGATTCATATTCATCCTCACCAGTACTTTCATTGCTTGATGATTCATTATTGCTAGGTATTTCATTTTCACTTTCTTCACCAGGTTCTTCACTGTTTCCATCATTATTATTGTTTTCACCACTATCAGTGTTGATATCCATCTCTATCATTCCTGTTTTGGTCTTCTCATCCCAATTCCAACCTTTTGATTCTTCAAACACAACATCTCTACTAACAATTATCTTCTTTTCAACTAAATCATACAACTTGTAGGCTTTGGATTCTTCACTAACACCTAGATTAACACACTTTATGCTTGTGTTATCTAGCTTCTTTCTATGAACATCTGGAACATGCACAAAAGCTAAGCATCCAAATACATTGAAGTGCTTCATTGTGGGCTTCATATCACTCCATGCTTCTTCTAGAATAATGTCTTTTACAGACAAAGTCGGACTTCTATTTAGTACATAAGTTGCCCATTTAACTGCTTTAGGCCAAAACATCTTAGGTACATTTCTCCAAGTGAGCAAGCATCTCACCATGTTCATGAGTGTTCTATTCTTTCTTTCTGACACACCATTTTGTTGAGGTGTGTAAGCAGATGTTAGTTGTGTCTTAATACCTTGAGTGTTGCATAACTCATTAAAAGCATTTGATGTAAACTCACATCCTCTATTAGTTCTTAAACACTGAATTTTACATCCTGATTCTCCTTTAACTGCAGCTTTAAACTTCTTAAACACGTAAAAAACACTTGCCTTATCATGCAAGAAATAGACCCAGATTTTTCTGCTAAAATCATTTGTGAAGGTGATGAAGTACCCATTTCCACCATTAGATTGTGGATTGATAGGTCCACACACATCACTATGAATTAGTTCAAGCTTCATTGTAGCTCTCCATTTTGCTTTCTTAGGAATGACTTCTATATGTTGCTTTCCCATCATACAATCATAGCATACATTGAATTCTTCATTCAGCTTAGATAAATCTCTTACCATTTCCTTCTTCACCAAGGTATTCAAACCTTTGTAACTCAAGTGGCCATATCTATCATGCCACAATTGAGTTTCATTCATATTTGAATATTTCAAGCACATTGGAATGATTACAGGAGCATAAATGATATACATCATATTAGAAGACATTTGTGTTGACATGATTAACCATTTTTCTTCATGAAACACTTTAGAAGAATCCTTCTGAAACATTATAGTCAGATTCTTCTGTTGTAGTTGGCCTATACTCAAGAGATTAATGCTTAATCCAGGTAAGTAATGAACATCTAAGATAACCTAAAAAATTCCTCCAATGAACAATTTCAAGTTCCTTTTTCCAATAACATGCATCTTTGAATCATTCCCCAGTTTTATAGAAGATCTAAAGCTATCATCAAAATCAAATAGCCAATCTTTGGATCCTACCATATGCTTACTGCATCCAGAATCTAAGAACCATACCTCATCTTTAGCTTGATTCACACCTTCTTGTTGTGCCATGAGCAACATCTTTTCACTATCATCAAAAGCAACATAATTGGCATCATTTTCACCCCAAGTTGGACATTCACTCTGATAATGACCCAACTTGTGACATTTGAAGCACTCAATGAACTCTTTGGTCTGTCTTCCTCTTCCACGTCCTCTGAATCCAATTCTTCCCCTTCTTCCACGCCCATTTCCTCTTCTTGAAACTTTCAGAGCCTGTTCTTCTTCTTTAACAAGTTGAGACTGCATTCTTTGTTCATGAACAAGAAGACTGCTCTGTAATTCATCAATGGTGAGCATGGTAACATCATTGGATTCTTCAATCGAGCAAACAACGTAGTTGAATTTAGAAGTCATAGAACTCAATACTTTCTCCACAATCACAGTTTGTTCCAATCT
Source organism: Medicago ruthenica (assembly GCA_018208015.1). Taxonomy (NCBI): domain Eukaryota; kingdom Viridiplantae; phylum Streptophyta; class Magnoliopsida; order Fabales; family Fabaceae; genus Medicago; species Medicago ruthenica. The sequence goes on along the minus strand of CM031374.1, from coordinate 654,802 downwards.
TTCACCATGTGCAATCATGTGATTCGCAATTGCAAGAGTTCTTGAAAGATACTCATTCACAGATTCTCCTTCTTTCATGGCAAGAACTTCAAGTTCACGATGAAGAGTTTGCAGTTGAGCATGTTTAACCTTTGTGGAGCCTTGATACTTTCTACGCATGGAATCCCATATATCCTCTGCAGTGGCACGAAAAGGAATTGTCTCCGTGATTGAGCGATCCATGGATTGAAAGAAAAATTCTTTGCTTTCAAATCACGAAGCTTGCTTTCATATGCAAGTCTTTTATGCTCCGGTGTTGCATTTGGTGGTGCAACAGTGACACCATGCTCAATAAGGTTTTAGTATTCTTTAGAACAAAGGAGATTCTCCATCAACATTGGCCAATGATCGTAGAAACCATCGAATTTTGGGATAGCAGGTTGAAGAAATGAAGTTGATTCTGTCATAATTGCAAGGTAGAAGATGAAGATGTAGTTGTTAATTACCACCGTAACTGACAACCGTACCAAACTTCATCCATCGTAACAAACTCTTAAACCACCGTAACTAACTCTCTCTCTCTCTCTCTCTCCAAACAAAACTGTGTTTTTCTTTTGGAGATAGGGACTTCACATGACCCCTTTTAGCTCCTGATACCACTTGTTAAGTCGGTAAATGTCTCCTTGTATTATATCACAAAGTACTTGGCTTTATATAGAGCCAACTTACAAACTTGTGTTACAAGTAACACCTTATTTAACTCATTACAATAAACTCATCCCTTCTCCAATTTTAAACAAAAATCCTTTTAACTAAAATCAATTTTTTTATATGCTATAACAGAATCAATTTTATTGAATTCACTTTCACACTACATTTGACTTTAGAGCAAGCATGCAACAGTTTTATCGCCATTGCACACCACAATAAGACGTGCGATGAAAACGATGTAATCGTGTAATTAATCCAAGGGTAGGCTTGTGGACCCATGCAACACATGATTGCAACACGTGGATGGTCAAGATTTTACTATTTATTCTCTAGGACCTTATAAATTGGTGTCACGTACATCATCAAAAGACATCAATTCTAGTAAAGATAACATCTATCTACCAATCAATATTATTCTTTGCTTTGCAAGTTGAATTGTGAATATGTCTAGCTGTAATTGTGGAAGCAGTTGCAATTGTGGTGATAACTGCAAGTAAGGATCAAGCACCTTAACTCTTTGTTGCTTCTTTCAAAAAAAAAAAAACAACTCTTTGTTGCTTTTCATATAATATTTTTCTGTATCTTATGAATAATCTTAGAGACTTTTGGTTATATTTTATTGTTTTTTCAGTACGTTTTTGGTTGGGTTCTATGGAATTCGATGCTTCCATTTTTTTTCTGTTTCTGCATGGGGTTTTTAAGCGTAGATATCAAGTCTCTTACACGGTTTCTTATTTGGGAAATTTTTACTCTTATTGATAAACACTGTTTTTTCTCGCATCCAGGTGAGAGAATTTTGGAGAGAATTTAGGAAGGGGTATTTATATTTATTTAATCCGTGTTTGAAAAAAATTGAAAAAAAAGGTCATGTTATGTCGTAACTTGTTTTTAATTATTTATTTGTCAATAGAAATGAGTAAGTTGACAATAGAAAAAATAGGATTAACTGTACCAAAAAAAAAGAGGTTATTGCGTGTGGAGAATATGTGATAGAAAAGGAAAAACTCATCTATGTTTTAAATAGGTTTTTTAACTGAGATTGGCCCAAAGTTACTAATTTTATTCTCTCCTTAGATTTATTTTTTGAAGGATTATTCTCTCCTTAGATTATGTTTTGCATATTTTAATTGTCTAGACTATATCATAGAAAATTATCAAATCAGATCTCCTCAAATGAATATTTTAATTAGATTTTTTTATATAAGAAGATTACATAAGGCTCGGCTATAGCCGGCCGTCAAGAAATAAAAAATCTTATTTTATTTTATTTTTTTTGTCTAAGCATTTTTCTTTTTGTTCTTGTTGTACAATCAAAGTGGTTTGACTATGAGGGTATATTTTTTTTCTAGAGTCTAGGGTTCGAACAAGGGACACCACATGTGTTGATTATTAGGTCAGTAGAAAAATAAAATAAAAAATTATAACGAAATATAATTTTGTAGTATTTTATGTTTTAAATGTCTCATGAGTACTCCTTTTCTTTTTTAAATTTCCACAAGTTTTTACAATTCATGTGTATGATGGATTTTATTGCCTTGCAGATGCAACAGCAGGTCTAGTGGGTTGAGCTATGCCGAAGGTGAAACCACAGAAACCGTGATTCTAGGCGTCGGTCCGGCAAAGATCCATTTTGAGGGTGCTGAAATGGGTGTTGCAGCTGAGGATGGTGGTTGCAAGTGTGGAGATAGCTGCACATGTGACCCTTGCAACTGTAAGTGAAGTGCAACATATGAAAGGTTGCAGCAGAGATACTGGAATCAATGTGTGTAATTGTGTGTATGAGTACACATTTGATGTATAAGAAGCATGTGTGTTTGCTTTTTAATTAGAATAATATAAAGTGGTCATGGAGCTCATCTTCAGAAAATTGAAATGTTCTTAGATTTTGTTGAAGGTGTTATGAGAGCTATGGTTGCTTTGTATTTGGTTGTCTTGTGTAAAGTATAGTCAATATAAGTCATAAATCTCTGCTTATTACTATTTCTTTGTCTCATACATTAGTGTCAATCAAGTAAAAAAAATTGAAGCCAAAAATCGTCCCAAAAGAGAACGTTATCACCTCTACAAGTATCTCCAAGAAATAGAATGTATCTTGTGAGACTAATCTCTACATTTTTTATCAAAGATATCACAAATAAAATGGGAAAGATAAACAATTTGCGTTGTTTAATTTGAAAGAGCACATAATACGAATTTTATAAGTTTTAACCTTTTAGGAAAATATAAACGATGACTCTACCAAGTGCTAAGTCTAGTATTCAATTTCTCATGAACAACTTCAAAAGTAGGTTTGTTGGTCTTCTTATCAAAGATAGGAACACCAAGATACTTTCTATTTGTCCTTCTGAAACCAAAAGCATCTCTAATTTAATTCTTGGAGAAGAAAATTCTTGGTTTATCCACATTTATCTTCTGACCATAAATCCAATATAATTTAGTTATAATTTAGTTAAGCAAGAATTAATAATATCCAACTGATCATAGAAGCCTCTCTAAAAAGCACAATATGAATATACTTTTACTTTTTCATATACTCGTGCCCCCTATTTTTTTTTCTATAAAATACTCCTTGTTCGGATTTTAAAATCCGAACTAGATTCATAGGGGTTTCGTATTATATTTTCTGAGAATTAACGAATTGTATTTTTTGTGTTGTATTTTATGTCAAAGGTCTCTGTTGACCGTCGTAGAATCCCCACATAAACTGCAAAGTAATTGCATGGATTCTATGAACGGTCAACATTGACCATGACATCATAAACACTCCTAAAAAACTAAAAAAAGTTTAAGAAAAAGTAAGAAAAGATGGGAAGTGAAGAATGAATGAATTTGTTGAAGATGCAAGCCTATTTATAGTCTTAAACCAGTCCTAGACCATAAATACAGTCAAAGGAAACGTTTTCTATGGTCCAACCGACCAAAAATGCATTAAACACGCCACAAACCATCCAAACCTTTGGTGAAACACCACCGTCCACCTAGTCTGAGGTGGTTCGGATTATAAAATTGAAACATGCACTACACCATTTATCCTCTCTAGCAACAATTAAAAAATGTTGCCAGAACTATGAAAAACGTTGCCTAAAAGTATAGGGGACGTTTTCCAGGCGTCTCCTGTTCGAGCGTTGCCTATTGTCTATGGGGACGTTTTTTCATGCTCTTTGGGCACACTTTTTGAAAACGTTGCCTAAAATACTGGAAAAGGGGACGCTTTGAAAATGTTGCCTAAAATACTGGAAAAGGGGACGCTTTTTTATGTCATTTTGGACAACGTTTTTAACTGTTGCCATAGGCTACTACGGTTATTAATTGTTGCCTTAGAGTGAAATAGTAAAAAAAGTGAATTTCCAGCTACAGCTTATAGGAGACATTTTTTTAAAGTACTCAGAAAAGATTTTACAATAATAGTATAAATATATTCAATTATAACTCTTAGAAAATTGAATTTAACCACATTCACAAAGGTTGTGTTACAATAAACATGAGTTAAAATATTCATTCTTGATACATGAGTTAACACATAATAATAAAGAAAATGTTTAACATTATTTGATACCTAACAAAATACATGGTTCGGTCAATTTTAATGCTTTTAAGTGCAAGTCTAAAAAAAAAATCATCCAATTCATTCAACTTTGTCTTGAAATTCACCCACATCTATGTCGTCATCTTGAAATTCATCATTTATATCACCATCTTGAAATTCATCATCTACGTTGTCTTTTTCATCATCTTCATTGATACCTTGATGCAAAAAAGAGTAAAACAAAATTACATCAACCATAAATAGTGTCGATTCAATGGACAATTGGAAAGTCATCAAGAGGTATACATAACACAAATAAAAACCAAGACAGTTACTAAAACACACCCAAAGTATTACCGTAAACAAGAAAACCTCTTTAACAAGAGTAATTTCCTACATCAAAGTCATAAAATAATAAGCATAACAACACTAGAATAATTCCACAATCTCTCAAATGAATCAACCCTACACTAAATTAATTCTCTAATAAGTTTGCTAATATTCTACAACCTTTTAGTAACTACAAACAATGCCAAAGACAACATGCCTAAACAGAATATTTATCCCAATCCTATTTGAACTTATTTGATGTCAAGTATAATCAATTTTCATCCACAATAACTTACAAATTAAACTCAAATAAAGATAGCAACAAACATTACTCAAAAACAAATCCATCAAATACTCAAATTATTCTAATTCTCACATAATAACCTTCATCCAAAATAACTTACAAATTAAACTCAAAATAAGATAGCAACATTACTCAACAACTAATTCATCAAATACTCAAACTATTCTTATCCTCACATAATAAAATCTCTAACACTAGTTTGGGATTCAAATCTGTTGACAGATGAAGAGTAGTTGACCTTTAACTGTCTCTTACAGGATGTAAATAATAATAATTAGTTGACTATTAGCTGTCTTTGTATGTATTTATCATATTTTAGAATTAGCATTTATAGAGATTAATTGCATTTATAGGGAGATTAATTTCTCTGTCCATTGTATTCTATAAATACCTCCCATGTATTATTTACCAAATTAAGGAAATACATTTCTAATTTGTCTGTGTTTCTTTCTATATGGTATCAGTTGCAGGAAGAAATCCATAGGGTTTTCTTTTGCTTCCGTTTTTTCTTTTTCCATCCCACATAATGTCTGATTCCGTGTCTGATACTGAGACCCAGCATTCACCCAAACATTCTTCACCCAAACCTGAATCATCTCAACCTGTCAGGACATACCATGAAAACCACCCTGTTCAGATCACAACAATTCGGCTGAACGGTGCTAATTACTTTCGTTGGTCACAGTCTGTTCGGTTGTATCTCAGGGGGAGAGGAAAGATTGGCTATATTACTGGAGACAAGAAACAACCAGACAAGGAAGGCGCAGATTATGATACATGGGATGCAGAAAATTCCATGGTCATGACATGGTTAGTCAATTCCATGACTGAAGAGATAGGTGCAAACTATCTCTGTTATGCTACTGCAAAAGAGCTTTGGGAGAGTGTCTCTCAAATGTACTCTGATTTGGAAAACCAATCCCAAATTTACGAATTAACTCTCCAGCTTGGAGAAATTCGTCAAGCTGAAGATTCGGTCACCAAATACTTCAATTGTCTCAAACGTATTTGGCAAGATCTGGATCTCTTTAATGAATATGAGTGGAAGTCACCTGAGGACTGCAAGCACTACAAGAAGATGGTGGATGTTAGCCGTGTTTTCAAGTTTCTTGCAGGTTTAAATATTGAGTTTGATGAGGTTCGTGGTCGAATTCTTGGTAGGAATCCTATCCCTCCAATTGCTGAGGTCTTTGCGGAAGTGCGTCGCGAAGAGAGTCGAAGGCAGTTGATGCTCGGAAAAAAGACAGCCGCTGTCCCGCCACTAGTCGAAGGATCTGCATTGGCCGTTCCTCAAGTCAATCGCAAATCTTTCCCTAATCCACGAGGTGGTGACAAGACCCATTTAGTTTGTGACTACTGTGGTCGCAATCGTCACACTCGGGAAACTTGTTTCAAGCTACATGGTAGGCCAAACAATGGCAAGGCTGGTAAGTTTGGTGACAGACCTATGCCTACAGCGAATGAGGTTGCCTCGTCTCCATTTACTAAGGAGCAGATGGATCACCTTCTTAAACTTCTAAAGTTCAATTCATCCCCTAATGTTCCTGTTGGAACTGTGGCACAAACAGGTAAGGATTCTTGGGCACTATCTGTCCAAAACCACTCCAACCCTTGGATAATAGATTCAGGGGCATCTGAACATATGACTAATTGCTCTCATTTATTCAGTTCCTATTTTCCTAGTTCTGGGTCTGAAAAAGTTAGGATAGCTGATGGTAGTTATTCCAGTATTGCAGGCAAAGGCAGCATAAAAATTTCAGAGAAAATTACTTTGCAATCTGTTTTACATGTTCCTAAATTTGCTTGCAATCTTCTGTCGGTTCATAAATTGTCTAAGGATACTAATTGTTCTGTCCTTTTTCGTTCCTCACTTTGTGTTTTTCAGGACCAGAACTCGGGGAAGATGATTGGAACTGCTAGAGAGATGAATGGCTTGTACTACTTTGATGAAACTCCTCTTGAAAAACAAACAATTTTTGGTTTAAACAGTACAAGTTCACCTCCTGTTTCAGATCAGGTTATGTTATGGCATAAAAGATTAGGCCATCCTAGTTTTCCTTATCTTAAGTATTTGTTTCCTGAATTTTCCAAAGAAATAAATTCCTCACAATTTAATTGTGAAGCTTGTCACTTAGCTAAAGATCATCGTGTGTCTTTTACTTCAAAAGCTTATTCTGCTTCCCAACCTTTTTATTTAATTCATAGTGATGTTTGGGGCCCTTCCAAAATTAAAACTTTGTCTGGAAAAAAATGGTTTGTGACATTTATTGATGATCATACACGGGTGTGTTGGGTTTATCTCATGGAAAAAAAATCAGAAGTGGAACAAAGGTTCAAAGATTTTTTTCAAATGATTGAAAACCAATTTCAAACCAAAATTGGCATTCTAAGGTCTGACAATGGCACTGAATATTTCAATAAATATTTGAGTACATTCCTAGTAGCTAAGGGGATAATTCATCAATCCACTTGTCGTGATACTCCACAACAAAATGGCATTGCTGAAAGAAAAAATAGACATCTCCTTGAAGTTACTAGAGCTATTATGTTTTCTATGAATGTACCTAAATATCTTTGGGGTAATGCTTTATTAACTGCTTGTCACCTCATTAATCGAATGCCATCACGGGTTTTAAAATATGAGACTCCTGTGCAAATTTTACAAAATTATTTTCCCACATCTCGAATCATTACAGATCTCCCCCTAAAAGTGTTTGGTTGTCTTTGTTATGTCTACATCCCAAATATTTTCCGTTCTAAATTGGACCCTAAAGCTGAAAAATGTGTTTTTCTCGGCTATGCTTCAAATAAAAAGGGTTACAAATGTTTTAACCCAGTTTCAAAGAAATTTTTTGAAAGTATGGATGTCCACTTTGTTGAAAACCAACCTTTTTTTGATACAAATTCTCTTCAGGGGGAGAGTCAATGTAGTAATAAAGAAGATAATTTTTGGGAAACTTTACCAGCTCTAGATGATATTGTGATTACAAATCATCCAATTGCTAAGACAATGGAACCTAAAATGCTTGAATTGTCAGATAATACCGTATCTGAAACAGGGGGAGAAACACTAATTAAGGATCATAATCCTGAACTTATGGTGTATGTCCGAAAAAAGTTTCACAAAGATACTACAGGGCCAATTGTCTCTCCAGCAGAAATCCAATCTGATTTACCTTGTGAAGGTCCTACGGATAATCCATCTTCTTCTTCTTCATCCGGTAATTCATCTCACTCATCCAATGATTTACCTGATTTGTTTTTTCCTGATATTGATCTTCCAATTTCGGTGAGAAAAAATATTCCTGATCTCAATATCCCTATTGCTGAAAGAAAACATTCTCGTACATGCACCAAACATCCTATGTCTAATTACTTGTCATATGACAAGTTATCACACACTCACAAAGCATATGTGTCTAGGATTTCTAATTTGTTTGTGCCCAGAACTATTCATGAAGCATTAGGTGATCCGAATTGGAAATTAGCAGTGAAAGAAGAGATGGATGCTTTGAACAAAAATGACACTTGGTGTATCACTGATCTACCTCAAGACAAAAAGGCAGTAGGATGTAAGTGGGTCTTTACAGTGAAGTGCAATGCTGATGGAGGTGTGGAAAGATACAAAGCAAGATTAGTAGCAAAAGGATTCACTCAAACTCATGGTATAGATTACCAGGAGACCTTTGCCCCGGTTGCTAAGATCAATTCCATCAGAATTCTTCTCTCTCTTGCAGTAAATTTCAACTGGACACTACACCAATATGATGTTAAAAACGCCTTCTTGAATGGAGAATTACATGAAGAAGTATATATGGTTTTACCCCCAGGATTTGAAGATAAGCTTGGAAGAGATAAAGTTTGCAGATTGAGAAAATCCTTGTATGGATTAAAACAATCACCAAGGGCCTGGTTTGAGAGATTTGGAAGTGTTGTTAAGAAAAATGGCTTCACTCAAAGTCAAGCAGATCACACTATGTTCTTTAAACACTCACGTGAAGGTAAAATTGCTATCTTAATAGTATATGTTGACGACATTATCATGACAGGAGATGATGTTGAAGAAATCAGTGATCTAAAAAGAAGACTTGAAGCTGAATTTGATATCAAGGATCTTGGAAGATTAAAGTATTTCCTCGGAATGGAGTTTGCTAGGTCTAAAGAAGGAATTTTTCTCAACCAGCGCAAATATATACTTGATTTACTCACGGAAACAGGGATGACAGGGTGCAAGCCAGCAGAAACACCAATGGATCCCAATGTAAAACTAAAGACAGCATCTGAAGATGAAGTGGTAGATAGAGAACGCTATCAACGATTGGCTGGTAGACTAATTTATTTATCACATACAAGGCCTGATATAGCCTTTGCAGTAAGTGTGATAAGTCAGTTTATGCATGCACCAGGGCCTGCTCACTTTGAAGCTATTTTTAGAATATTGAGATATTTGAAAGGAACTCCAGGAAAGGGGTTGATGTTCAAAAACAGAGGGCATATACAGGTTGAAGCTTACACGGATGCTGACTGGGCAGGTAATATCAATGATAGGAGGTCTACTTCTGGGTATTGTACCTTTGTAGGTGGAAACCTAGTTACATGGAGAAGCAAAAAACAAAATGTTGTAGCTAGGAGCAGTGCAGAGGCTGAATTCCGCTCTGTGGCCCATGGGTTTTGTGAAGTATTATGGATTAAAAAATTCATGGAGGAATTGAAGATATCTGGTCCAACACCAATCAAAGTTTATTGTGATAATAAGGCAGCTATTTCCATTGCCCATAATCCTGTCCTACACGATAGAACGAAACATGTTGAAGTGGACAAACACTTCATTAAAGAAAAAATTGATGGTGGTGAGATTTGTATGTCCTATGTACCTACCACAAGTCAAGTAGCAGATGTTCTCACAAAGAGTCTTCCAAAGAGACAGTTCGATGACATGGTGAGCAAGCTTGCAATGAATGACATATTCATGCCAGCTTGAGGGGGAGTGTTGACAGATGAAGAGTAGTTGACCTTTAACTGTCTCTTACAGGATGTAAATAATAATAATTAGTTGACTATTAGCTGTCTTTGTATGTATTTATCATATTTTAGAATTAGCATTTATAGAGATTAATTGCATTTATAGGGAGATTAATTTCTCTGTCCATTGTATTCTATAAATACCTCCCATGTATTATTTACCAAATTAAGGAAATACATTTCTAATTTGTCTGTGTTTCTTTCTATAAAATCTTATTGATACTTGAGTCAAACTCATCAACACTAGTATCTTTTACAACTTCAAACCATGGAGTAGCCACCAATATTTACTACAAGAAAATTTACAAGTTGTCAAATAACTCGATATCAACTAAAACCTCTAATAACTTTGTTAATACTCTCAAACTTTTTCTCAACCATCAACAATTCCAAAGTACCCAACTTAAACCCAACATGGAAGTCTCAATCTATGATGCTTTTCAAGTCCTAGTGAGAAAGTCAAATCCTCAACAGTATTATGGTGTTGTGATTTAATATGATGGCTTATTGTCTTACTAAATATTTGTGAGTAGCTTGGATTATACATTCACCTGGTATGTAGTTCATTCTATCCGTTGATTTGTACCTTCATATATAAGGTTCCAAAAAAAAAATCAAAGAAATGGTTAGAAGCCTACATCCCAATAGCATAATATCATCCCATGTTGAGGCAACAACATCCAAAAGTATTCTTTAATAATATGTTTTGTGTGCTACGTATTTGACAGATAATTGCAACTCTGTGAACAAAAACAGTATGATAATGTTAGATAGCAATAAACATACCTAAAAATGATAGAGGCTTGTACAGGCATTATTGGATGGCAAATGTAATTTGTCTTTCAATAAGAAATCTAGAACTTGGTGTATCATTTGAAGTGTACTAATTATTATAAGGGTAAGGAACTTTAGAACCTTTGCAACTGGAATTTTCATGAAACAACTGATGACTGCAAGGTAGATGTCTGCTGGTTTTTTACAATGAAGGGCTATCCTGCATTGAAGAAGCTTCCATATACGATGGAGCATCTGCAAATCAATCATTGAAAACTGCTAAATCAATTACCACTCTTGGGATAATTATTAAAGTCCAAACCATAGCATCTATAATATGTTTGGCGCGCTAAATATTTTTAATAAAAAAGTAACAAAATATTATTCAATGAGGTAATACAAAAATAAAAATTAATTCATGGCAGCTGCTCTCAATTGGCTAACCGTGCATCCTTCCTTTTGAACTGTATTGAAATTAGAAGCCAAAAATATGGAAATTGTAGATATTAAATATTTATAATACAAGTTAACAAAGCCAAAATTGCAACCATACTACTATTAGAAACTCCACCAACCAGCCATAAATGATTTAAAACATTTCTCTAATCAATTGATGCAATAGTAATGTTAGAGCAGATGATTTCTGCAATACAAATATGTTCACAAAATCAAATAGGCTATACATCTTTTCATTCCACCCCCCAAGTGAGGAAGATGGATCACATGTAACTATATGAATAGTTAGACAGCTAAAAAGATTTTGGCATCAGGTGACATATACCCAAGCTTAACTTATGATCCCTTCTTCAATTGCTTCTTGTATTTGTTCCTAATGAAATCTAGTACTTGTCCGTCCAATCCGATCACTGTACCGAATATTATAACATGAACATTACAACCACATTAGTGCTGATTTTTTTATTCAACAACTGAAACTTGTAACGCAGTTTTCTCCATCATAACATAAGTTAATTAAGCCATTCCAAAGTCTATTTCGTGTTAAATCTTATCTACTTTCAAATGGTCCAAGTCCCATTCCAAAATGATGTATGTACAGAGAGATATAACAGAAACGTACCAGCAACAATAGTGCAGATTTTCAATTCAGTACTGAAACTTCTAACTCAATTTTCTCAGTCATAGCATAATGAAATTAAGTTCTTCCAGAGCCCATTTCGTGTTAAATTTTGTCTATTTTCCAATGGTTCAATTCCCACTCAAAAACGATGCCTGCATAAGTATTTACAACAGTTTTTCTGACAGTAGGTCTTTACGAATTTAATGGTTATAAGCTCTTTCATAAACAACTTATGGGCACGCCGTATATTGTTTTCATAAGCTCGCTCAAAGAGAATCACAAGTGCTAAGATATGCTCATACAAAAACAATATAAACAGACCCTAAGAGGGAAGTACAATTGATCGTGAAGAAGATAAGCAAATCAATATGGCGTCAAAGAAAATTCCGACTTCCATTGATACACATAAGCTAATATCTTGTTTCTATATGAAGAATAATATCAACAGTAAGTACCTGATAGCATCTAGGCAGGTAAGGCAGCATATAAGAACCGTGTGTCATTGCTTCTACTAACAAAGAATGGTCCATAAACGAGTACTTCAGTAGAGATTCTAGAAACCTGAAATTAACTAGATTGCCGGGACAAGCATTGAGTTGCAAAGTGGAATAGAGCATGTTATCTAACATGAATTGCTGCATATATATAATAAACAAGTTTCAAATACCATTGTTATGCTATTAAGGGGCTCATGTTCGCATCACAATTTACAAAATACTAGCAAAAATATCTTTGTCACTACTCAGATTAAAAATAATCAAACATGACAAACTAGTGTCAAAATTTGGCCAATCATTAACATCAAATGGAAAAAATGGCAAGTATTTTCCATAATAGTAAGCATAAATCCAAGCCTTCATATTTCAATTGTAGTAGCTATAACTCCTTATTCATAATCAATTTCACATAACTCATTCAAATGAAAATCAGAGACCACAAAATATAACTACAATGAATTTTGAATGCATTTCATATTATCATTTTGAACGTATTCAAACATACAACTACAACAAAATAAACCTTCACATGCCTCAATTGAAAATCAAATCTAGAAACAAGCTTCTAATGTAATAACCCCAAAATCAAACACAACTTAAATCACTGTTCATAATCAATCACACACATGTTAAATTGCAAAATTCAGAACAACATATCGAGTTGATTAATCACAAAAGAGTAGTTAAGCATAGTTTTATATACCTTCGATGTATTTGTTCCTAATGAAATCTAGTACTTGTCCGTCCAATCCGATCACTGTACCGAATATTATAACATGAACATTACAACCACATTAGTACAGATTTTTTTATTCAACAACTGAAACTTGTAACGCAGTTTTCTCCATCATAACATAAGTTAATTAAGCCATTCCAAAGTCTATTTCGTGTTAAATCTTATCTACTTTCAAATGGTCCAAGTCCCATTCCAAAATGATGTATGTACAGAGAGATATAACAGAAACGTACCAGCAACAATAGTGCAGATTTTCAATTCAGTACTGAAACTTCTAACTCAATTTTCTCAGTCATAGCATAACGAAATTAAGTTCTTCCAGAGCCCATTTCGTGTTAAATTTTGTCTATTTTCCAATGGTTCAATTCCCACTCAAAAACGATTCCTGCATAAGTATTTACGACAGTTTTTCTGACAGTAGGTCTTTACGAATTTAATGGTTAACTTTTCCCTTTTTCTCAATTTCTAACGCAACCCATGATTTTTCATGTTCTTGTCCAAATTCTCATTAAGCTCTTAATTAAATCCATGAAATTCAGCCCCAATTCCTAAACCCTAAGCTTAAAAATCAAAACTAAAATAAGAAACTAACCTTGATTACAATAAGATGAACTTGATGGAGAAGAAAAGGGAAAAGATGGAGAAGAAGGCATCACTTCTCTCGCTGCACATTCCTCAAAACTTTCACCTAAAAATAAATAAATAAATAAATAAGTTTTCATATCATGAGTCAGGATAGATATATCATGTTCAATTGTTATAACAACTTTAACTTATCCAACAACTACTCTGAAATTGTGCAATTTTTCATCAAATTCTATAAACAAAAACAATTCTAACTACATTAGATTACTCTAATATACATATAACATCAAATTCAAAACAATCCATTCCAAAAGATTCAATTATCTCACCAAAAGCTATAGCACCAACACAGTTCAACACATCTAGTGTCCAACAAGTGTCAACATAAGTGTTCGACACCAACATGATATCTACACATATTGTTGCATTCAATCACTTATATTTTCCTAAGTGTCGATGTCAGCCTTTGTTTTGGTGTCGGTGCGACCTCTCGAATTCGGAAAATTCTAATCAAATTGTATATATAAAAACTAACCAAATTACATCATTCTAATATACATAAATATATCATAAAATTGAAAACAAATTCATTCCAAAAACTATGCACCATCAAAACAAACAAGCAGATCGAGAAATCAGTAGAAAAAAGTAATCAATACTGACCAATTTATGATTGGAGTGGGAGATTGTGTGGCGACGTTGAATGTGTTGAATTAGTGAAAGCTTCAACATTTTCGGAACAATAGCGAGAATCAAGGATGAGGGTTTCAATCAATTAAGCTTCAATCGAGTTTTGGGGAAGAAGAAGATGAGTCCAATTAGGGAGAAGAAGTTTGATGAGTTCGGTGAGGAAGAGAGAGTTCGAATGATGGGTTAGGAAGAGAATTCGATGAAGAGGGTTCTGGGTTAGGGTTCGAAGATAGGTTCTCGATTAGAGTTGGGTGAAGATGAGATGAAGAGAGGGAAGAATGGGTTCTGGGTTTGAGAAAAGAAGAGAGAATGGGAAATTACTCTTCAACGCAATCTGAAACTACTTTCCATTTTTTTTTTCAAAAATATTTTTTCTTTTTGTTTATCAGGCAAGGATAAGATAGCGCTTTGTACAAAGTGCTAACAAATGAGATACACCTATGTTAGCGTTCTGTAATTAAGAGAAAAAGTTATTTCAAACTTTTTTCTTTATGAAATTAACCAACTATCAGATTTTAAAACAAATGATCAATAAATACAAGGACTAAATATATATGAGTCAGGATCCGTTGACACCAGGTGTAAGTCTTGAAACTTTACACCAAATCTCAACCATTATTATTAGTTGATCTAACGGTTCATATCATGTCAGTAATAAATGGAAAGAAATCACCTGATGAATAGAAAAGGAAATTATCTCTATGTGAGATATTGCTTGATTCACTCTTAATTATTTTTTCCTCTCATAATATGAAACTATAATTATTTGTGCTATTGTCATGTCATTTACATCTGCAATTGCAACTTTTTTCTGTCATAGTTTGTTAAAAATAGTTTCATTCTTTGAGCAAAAAACAATGGGACAACAAGGGGACCATTGTTTAATTTTATTTTTTTGGGAAAAGGGGACCACTTTTCCTCAATTAAAATAAAAAAGAATGTTTATCTTTAATCTTTGTTAACAAAAAAATATTTGTTAAAAAAAATTTCGACACGTAATTTTAGTCCCTATTAAATTAAATTATGCTTAAATTTTTAAATTTTTGAATGATTTTTTACATATTTATTTAGAACATTATACAATCACTTATTTTTGACATATTATGAGTCGTTAGATCAATCACTTACAACGGTTGAGATTTGGTGTAAGTCTTTTAGACTTACACCTGGTGTCAACGGATCCTGACTATATATATAAAATAGAGTATTTTAGGGGACACTGCAAAAACGTCCCCAAAAGTATTTTAGGGGACATTTAACAATCGATGCCAAAAAGTTAACAAAGCAACACTCCAAAAACGTCCCCAAAGGTATTTTAGGGGACGTTTTCCAGGGGTTGCGAAAATATTTCTGGCAACAGTCAGAAAACGTTGCCTTAGCTATTTTTAGGCAACAATTTTTACATGTTGCCTAAAAAAGTGTTGCCGGAGACAACAAATGGTGTAGTGATGTATAAATAATTTCGTATTTTATAATCCGAGCAGCACCAGATTGTGTTTAAGTTTCATTTTTGCTGGGTTTTCATGGCCAATGACATAGGAACAAGTTTAAAAAAGGTAGAAAAAATAATTAAACAGCTAAAAACAACACAATAACATGGATCTTCTAGGAATATGTGTTTGAAGTGCTTTTGAACTTGATCCAGTTGGCCTGGCAACTGACATATTTCGATCGACAGATCAACTAAATCAAGTTCATAAGAACCTCTTGGTGTTCATATCTTTCGGAAGATTTTTCAGAGCTTTTTGTTGTGTTTGTACAGCAAATAAACCAAGCACACTTATTTATAGAAGTTTCTATGCGTCGTTGACCACAGAAACTGTCGGTGCAATGTGGACCACACAAAAAACCTGTGTTGAACGAGTTCGGATTATATAATCCGAACTTGACTTGCACCCTATGTATGATGAAGATCTTCAGATTTTCTATCAATCGATCTTTAGCGTAAAGTTAAGCGGAGAAATTTGTTGACAACATGATGAAGATCTTCAAAATCTATCTATCTAGCTATATTTGACAGAATTATGAAGATTTTCAGCATCTATATGGTGTGGTTTGCTGGTTATGAAAACAGGGACACCTATTTATAGAATTTTTTGGACGTCGTGGACCACATAAATTGTCAGTGCAATATGGACCACTTAAAAAATCTTGTAAATATTATTTTCGGATTATATAACCCGAACCATCATTCACCCTACAAAGTATGAAGTTTCCCACATCTTTCACCCAGAATTGAGCCATTTCGGTTTATATAAACCGAAATTCTTTAATATATTCCAGATTATATAATGCAGACCAAGACAGATTTCTGGACGGTGGTCAATATCTCAAGAAACATGTTTTTCAAAGGTTTTTACCAGCTTTAATGGCTGGTAAAACCCTTTGACCACGTTTACGGACTCACCATTATGAGTCGTTACACTCTATGCACACATTTCCCCTATAAATACCCTTCAAACCTTCACCATTTCTCACACCATCATCTCACACTCTCATCATCTTCCTTCTACAACAATGTGTTTTCATCGTTGGCCTTTCATAAAAAGAGGCTACTTTGAAAATGCAGGGATTGTATGAACGGTCAATGGGGATAGTGACGCGTTGCAAAGAAGCACCGTCTGTCTAGGTGTGAGTTTGGTCTGTCTGAGTGCAAGGTTGGTTTGCTTGGGTGCAAGGTTGACCATCAAGGTCTCTTTCGCCCCATAGAGGAAACAAACCTTACCCCAACCATCTCCCCCACCATCTATTTTTCCTCTCCCCCCTCCCCCCTCCATCAGCTTGCACCACTTGTTTAGCTTTAGGTTTTTAATAGTTTAGCACTAGGTTCAAATATTTTATGTAATAAGCTTTTAGCTTAAGCTTTATTTTATTGTAAATGTATTGATATATTAATAAAATGAGTTTTTATTGTATCATTTTGTCCTTTTAATTTTGTTTACATTTGCATTTATTTTATATTTTTGTTGTCATTTATGTTTATGTCATTAAAATAATATAAACACAATCTTTAAAAATTCTGGGCAAAGCTATTTTCGGATTTTATAATTGAAAACCCCTAACAATTAGGTTCGGAAACACATAGGGTGGGAAAAGTAATAGCCATATGAATGACATCAGCATAAGCCAGGTGAGATAACTTAGGCCCATATATCTCTAGATAGCTTAACAAGTTTCCAAGATGAATCTTCCACAAATCTATTTATCATATGATAAATTAGTTTCGTACAAAAGACAAAAAGGTAAGGTAAAAATTTATCAAATACCCTTAGAAGCTAAAAATTTATCAAGAGCTTCCCCAAGTCTTTCCATCCTCAAATACTCATAGTGTTTTAGGAGACACCAAACTTCTTCAATTAAACTTGGTCTTTTAAATAGAGATTAAGTATATGAGCGTTGTTGAAGAAATCTTTGTCTTTGAATGCCTGAATAAATGTGGAGATATCTTGGAGAATCATGGTCAGCACATCAGTCATTCAATTTCAACAATGATGTCAATTATGGAGCTTTACTCTCTTCCTTGAGTCAGAATAAACTATCCTTTATTAGCTAAGAGTCGATAAGTACATCTATGATGATTCTTTGAGTCAAATGCTTACTATATAGGATCTCACTTCAAAGGCTTGTACAATAGTATTGACTACCACATAGTTGACCTTAATCTTGTTGCAGAGCTTTGCCTTTATCTATGACACATAGATCGTCAAGGTCTAGAGTTTTAAATATCTTTGTGTATAGTATAACACAAGTCCAGAGCTTTGACATGTAGTGCAGAACATTGACTTCATGTCCAAAGCTTTGACTTGGTATAGATGGAGTACTTCACCTGTACATAGAATTTCTTGCACACTTAGACACACGTTTAGAGAGTCCTATTTATTCTTAATCATGCTTCATATATTGCTTTGTTATCATCAAAACTTAAGGGATTTGTTCTTTTAACCAATTTTGTTCTAACAGTTTATGTTCCAGAACTTCAACTTGTCTTTTAACAACTTCAACTTTTGAGAGAGAATATACATTGGACACTTATAAACATGAGTATTCCATGTATTTTCAACTATACCTATGCAGTCATCATGAAGAGTCCACATCTTCATAAATTTGAATTATGAAGCAAAAGTTTTAAGGCTGTTTTAGAATTCTAACATGATGGGGTAATGATCAGATTTATGCCTAACTAGAGTCAAGACATTTAGGGATGAGCAGATATGTAACCATATATGGTTGTAGATGACTCTATCAAGCCTTTTTTTATTGTGCCTTCTTCCCCTCGTTCCATTGTTCCAGGTGAATTGAGGTCGGTGGGTCGATTAGGGAAAAGTGAAGGTAGTTTTGTAAAAAAAAAAACCATTTTATATAGTTGTATCCAAAAAAAAATTGTTTTTTAAGGAAGTGATTGTTATTACGATTAACAAACACAAAATTGATTTTTTTTCATAAAATCTCTAAAAAGATTGATGTGATTTTATAACAAAAAATTCCTTTACAAAATAGATTATAATTTAAAAAAATCTCTAAAAAAATTAAATTAAATTATTAATGTCAAAATCATTTTTATTATAATCCATAACAGACGGGCCCTATGAGGTCGTTTGTTCTAACTTTTCAAAAAATTATTTTAAAGAGTAATGCATCTGTTTGTTATAGTTTTTTAAAAAATCAAGATCTTAAAAATATCTAAAAACTATTTCAAACAAAAATATATTAAGAGTATGTTTCAAAAAATGGATCTTTTTTAAAAAAATATTAGTATCAAAAGATGAAAGTAATTTTGTAAAAAAAAAAAATCTATCATATATAGTTGTATATATCCAAACAAATTAAATTATTTTTTAAAGATGTGATTGTTTTTTTATCAATCAAAAGAAAATACTAAAAAGAGGGAGGGGGTTGAACCATTAACAAAGTTTTACATCAGAATGATAATCTAGTATAAAGCACACATAAGCTATCCCTAAAAAGTAAAGCAAGAATAAAATGGGGAGGTTCACTCCCCCATTTTTGGCTAATGCATTTGCTACCAAGTTTCCTTCCCTATGAATGTTAGTACAAATACATCCCAACTGCAGAGCCATCAACAAACAATTATTCCATCTGGTTTTCAGTCTCTAAATAACCTCTCTGCTAGAATTAAACGCTTTAACCACCATCATAGAATCACTCTCGATCCAAAGTTCTTTCCAATTCAACTCCGATGCTTTCTCTATGTCTAACATAGCAGCACAAATCCCAGCTTCCAGGGTGGTTGCATGACCAATGTTCTATGCAAATCCCCCCAAGAAATTACTCTAACCATTTATAAATATGCCACCAATATTCCCACGAAGGAGACCCATATGAGGCGCCACCAATATTAACATTAACACTACCAAGCTTGGGAGGAATCCAATGCACCTTTCTGTTGGAATCTATTTTGCTTGATCTTAAAGGTATCTTGAACAGTTGAGTAACTTTAAAATATGTCGTGGTAGAAGTTCTAGACAACAAGTTCAAAGAAAAGTTGAGGTGGAATTCTGCAATAACACAGTTGATCATGCTTGCAATAGCAGCAGATGGATACTATAAAACATCCTCTTTTTCGCAAGTTATCATATGTAGACAATTTATTATGAGATAATCTCCAGAAAATGAAAGTTATTGATGGAGGGATATACTTATTCCAAAGAAACTTGCACTACAGAAGATTCTAAAAAGACCCTTTTAAATGGGCATAAGCTAATATGTTAGTAAGATTACCATCCATGGAATTATTCCAGTTTAGCTTATCAGAAACAGGGACAATAGGCAAAGTTATGTCATAAATTTGTTGCACCGAAGCAGCATCCTTCTGAAGGAAATAATCTGGTATATTCAATTGATCATCAATCACGTAATCAACAACTTTCATACTAAGAGATCTATGCAAGTTGTCAAGAATTTGCCATATATCAATAATAGGCCTAGCTAGATAACCATTTATCAGTCCAAAAATAAATTGACTCCCCATTACCAATTCTCCAAGTGGAGTTTTGAAGTATATTAGATACATGTTGCTTTAAGCCAAGCCAAATAGAGGATTTGTTATGCTGGGATTTGGGCTTACAATTTTTCAAGAACCTTGCTCTAGCCAAAACAACCCATTGTTCTTGAGAGGTAAGCATCTTCCAACACAAATGTAGCAGAGAAGCCTTATTAACCAGAGATGGATCTTTCACTGCAAGGCCACCCTCACCTCTAGATTAGCAAACCTCTTTTCACGCAACTGTGAAAATTTACTTTTGACTGTTATCTCCACTCCAAACAAAATTTTCATCATTTGAGAGAGTTTTTTCAGCAAACTTTAAGGCCAGCTATAAACATGGTATGAGTAAACGAGCATGCTACTGATAATAGAGTTTACTAACTGTACCCTTCCCATAATAGTGAGCATCTTATTGATAACCGACAAATAAGTTGGTTATCATGTTGCACTTAGCCCCTATAATGGACAAGTAATTGAGTGATTGTATTGCCTTAAACATCTAATCAGTGCTTATTTCAGTGTCTTAATACAGAAATAGATCAAACAGTAAAATATGGAAGGAAAATATTGTATTATAATGAAGGAACAATTGTATAAAGTTGCAGTTGAGGAATAAAAATGGATAACAAATTGATAGTGACACTACCAATTCCCAAGAGCACGCAGGCTCTCCCTGTAATCACCAAGGATGAGGTGACCCCACTGATTCCAACAGAATTCTAGGCTGTTTATTCTATTTCCCTTATCACTCCTTATATCGTGGTAATTCCTGATGCACCTTATGCACATGCTTATTTGCGGTTTATGATGATTGATGAGGTAGGTTAAGGAATGGCTCTAAAGATGTGGGAAGCTGCAACGTGCATTGAAGATGTATCACTGAAGATGTGGATTGATGATGTGCTTAATGAGAAAGAATATGAGTTGTCCCCCAATGATTGAAATCCTAAGAAGAATAAAAGTTTAGTCCTTACTTGATTTTAAAAGTTTCTTTAGTACTTCTAAAAATAAATTTCACATAACTTTAGTCTTTGTTAAAATCGAATTTGCCTAATTATCCTTAAACTTTAAAATTTTGTAACCAATATTTTTGTAGACGTGTTTAGAACACTATCAAAAACTTATTTACTAACATTTATAACTTTTTAATATGAGATGATTTAAATATTAATTTTTTAAAACATCAAAATTTCAAGATAAAAGTAACAAAGGATGAACCTATAAATCAAATTTTGAACTTATCTTCGGTATAAAAACTTTTTATAATGTTCTAAAGATGTCTACAAAAAATTGTTCAAAGTTTAAAGATAATTAAACAAATTTAGTTTTAACATAATTTAATTGCATACAAAAAGAAAAATTGCAAGGACTAAAAATCGGTAAAACTTAAGTAAAGACTAAACAAAAAAGATTTCCATTTGTAGGATCAAAAACATATTTGATCGAAACTAAAATCCAAGACATTGTCAAGCTCTCGTCAAAAAAACAAAAACGTTATATAAATTTTTCATCGTAAAAAAATAACGAATTTTGATTTTAATCCATAAAAATAAAACTGGATATTTTCATCCTTCTAAAAAAAAATTTCACCAAATTAAAGTGCTCATATATATATATATATATATATATATAGACACACACTGAAGTGGCGAAGTTGTGGTTGGAACGTGAGATCAAAAGTACCCACAGTTTGCGGGTTGATTTGGAAATCCCGGATTGAATCCAACCCGACCCAATGAAACTTCAGTTTGCGGTGTTTTAGGGTTTAAGGGCACACACACTTCTTTTTTTTTTTTTTTTTCTTCAGAAAAACAGTGACGTTGGTATAAACCTTAAACCCTTCAAAATCATAGGATCAAACAATACAAAACAGGGGAAAACCCAAAAACCTCTGTAACTGTTTTTTTTGTTGAAAATGGATAAGAACATTTTTGGAGAAGTAGATAATCTTCCTGAAGAAGATAAGAAAAGAATGACTACTATGGTTGAACAGCTTCAAACTCGTGATAGGTATGTTTCAATCTTGTTACTTTGCAATAAAGTTCATATATAGATTGGGGATCTGATTAAGTTTATGAAAAATGTTATGAGGTTTTGTTGTTTCTGTTATCTGCAATATGTGAAGAATGATTTAGAATGTGTTGATTCTAGTTGGCTAATATGCCCTGTTTGTTTGGATAAACACATTAAGCACTATGGGCTCGTTTGGATTGACTTATTTTTATGAAAAATAACTTATGCAAATAAATAAGCTTTTATGTTAATTCATAAGTTCTGACTAAAGAAAATTGTATCTTTATAAGCTGTTTTTTCATAAACTACATTGACAAGCTTACGAATAATATAAAAGCTTATTTATTTGCATAAGCTCAAAAATAAGTCAATCCAAACGGGACCTATAAGGACTTCTCAGATATAGAAGTGCTTATTTATAAGCCATTTCTCTAGTAATAAATAAAATAAAGCAAAACTTTTTCATATAAGTTATAAACTGTTTTGAATAGCTATTCTGGACAGTT
The DNA here is from genome assembly GCA_018208015.1 of Medicago ruthenica. Lineage (NCBI taxonomy): Eukaryota > Viridiplantae > Streptophyta > Magnoliopsida > Fabales > Fabaceae > Medicago > Medicago ruthenica. The sequence goes on along the minus strand of CM031374.1, from coordinate 632,047 downwards.
TATGGGAATAAGCCGGAAACAACTTATGACATGTCATAAGTTGTTTATAGAAACTATCTCAAACAATCTAACAACTCATAAAGCAATGACATAGATACATCGACATCAGTAAAAAATTGAAAATATGAATTAATTTAACGTAATCATATTTGTTGGTGTCATGCCAGTGTGAGACACCCACACATGTGATGTCGGACACCGGACACGCCTTCCAACTAAAGTGTCGGTGCTATAGAGCTTGCAGTCACAAGTGCTTAAGTTAGTAGATATGCTTGATTAGTTCAAACTAAACTGCTCTAATTCAATGTTTTAAATTGCGGTCGCGATGCCAACTTTGATATTGTAGACAATGTTGTCAAATATTGACCATGGCCGCGCCACGGTGGATTGGGTTGGCAGAATTTTGACAACCTCCATGGTGTATTTTGTCAAATAACACTGAGTACGGGGAATCGTGGTCAAACATGTATGATGGAACCCAAATCGCGGTCGTAGAGACATAAAGAAAAAACACAATGTTGCTGTTAAAATTGGGGTCGCATATCATTTTTTAGACCCTGTTTAGATCATGAATACACTTAATGCATTCATTTTGATAAGGACAAGAAAACAAATGAACCTCTATACTTTAAAATGTGTAGTTCTCTCTACTGTGTTTGTAGTGAATGGTCATTCGAGTATTGGTTAATTCATGCTATGTTTCCCTGTATTGTGTTTTTAATTATTCCATGTCAAATGGACTGTTGTCATATAGCAATGTTATATGTTGTGCAGCAAGTGTGAATTAGAAGTCCTACATTGCTTAGAAAAGTGGAGGTTGAACACTTTATAAGAGATGACCCATAAACCCAATGTCTTAAGGTTGAGTTGAACTGTGGTGTCCAACTCACTTGTACGGTTGCGCTTGGCCCAATGTGGGTGATCCCCCAGGCTCCCCTCGTGACCCAACACTATAGCATTATAACATAGCAGAATTTGAACAAATCACTATTGTTTCATGATAAACTATTAGTGTAGAGTATGTCAAACAGTTGCATTTTGGCGTTGTAGCTTAGATGAATGTGAACAAGATGCTATTTTCTGCGATCCACAATTGACAATGCTGCAAATGGATTTATTTTCTAATTAATTTCAGAACTGATACTATTTTATCTTAGGAGTCGTGAATCTAGTGCTAGCTTTTGACTGTAAATTTGGTTGAAAATCAGCTTTAACATGTTAGCTGGTGATTTTGGTTAGCCATAGTAATTGAGTTGACTGATTGGATACTTTTTTGGTTACAATGCAGAAGTTTTATTTGATCCAGTAGCATAAGATATATTTTGTTGATTTATTCTTTGTTCCAACAAAATTGCAGTCTTAGGTTGTATAATTCATTAGTGGAGAGATGTTTTAACAATTGCGTCAATACATTCTATCGGAGTTCGTTGAACAAGCCAGAGGAAACATGTGTCCTCAGATGTGCTGAAAAATACTTGAGGTTTTCATCGCAAGTGGGCGTTAAATTCTCAGATATCAACCAAGGAGCATCTACAACAGACAAACAATAATGGTTTCTGTAACTGAAATATTGATTTTGTTAGATTTGTATTTTTTTTACTGTCAATAACTGGGAATTAATTGTTTTTGACTAGTGAAATTCCTTTATAGATAGAATAAAATGAACTGGAATTTCTAAAGGTAAGGTTTTGACGTCAAGTTTTTATGCTCTTGCTCTTGTTTATGTAGTTTCATGGTATTGATTTCTGAAGAATTTGCTATTTGCTTTTTTCATTTGTTTTCTGTATTCATTATATACAAATTATGTACTATCAAGGTTCAAGGCTTAAATATTTCCTAGAGGGTTCTTCAACGGGGTAAAATTTGGTTTTGCTGCTGAACAATGTCTTCTAATGGTGCTTCTATAAATTCTTATTGATGCACATGTGTTTGAATCATTTTTATCTGGTAGATATATCAAAATTGCCCTGATTTTATCTTCTTTTGTTTGCTATATGCACATTTAACAAAAAGTGAACTTGAGGGATTAGAAAAACCACTTATGTGATATTGTTAAATTCCAATGTCTATGAAGGGGATATAACTTATAAGGTTAGCTCGGTGGTTGAAGTTGATGTATCAAAAGAGGGGAATGATAAGGAGGTCGAGGGTTTGATCCTCATCTCCAGCACAATACTAACATTTCAATTTGAGTATGCGAAAAATAAAAATCAAGTTTTTCAGTTTAAGATAGAGAAATTGAATTATTAGAATATACAATTGACAGATCACATGTGTGGAACCTAATTTTTGGCAGAAAATGAATATAAGCCTTCTTTTTTTATGCATAAATGAATAGATGTCTTCAAAATTGATAAAGAGCATTTTTGTGATGTCAAAATATGCTACATTATTATTTGTATGTTAGATTCAAAGGCAAGTCTTGCATTTTGCTGTAACTGAAGACTCATTACAGGTTTATCACTTAGTGTCCTACGTAAGTAAAATTCTATTATATATTTACATAAATATACAAGGAAAGGAACTTTTTTTGATAATGCAGACACGATGTATCACAAATAAAATACAGATATCATAGCATAAAACATTATTAGATCTTGGTAACTAATATATTGAGATTACCATCATAATTCTATGAATAGTTGCTTCCATTCTTCATGCCTTCAATTTCAATCACTCGCTTTTAATGGTTGTTTTGTTTTTTTGTTCAAGTTGTAGTTTTAGTTTTATTTCATATTGCTTCATTTTACTGGATAAACACATGTTAGAGTAAAACACTAGTAAAATGAGGCAATATGAATTAAAACTACATCTACAACTTGATCAAAATCTAAAATATCCATTTATTTCTCATTATGCCACTTGATCATTCCTCATAAAAGCAATTCAATCATCTTTGGATTCTCTCTAAGGAAAAACGTGTGACTTAACCTTGCTAAACTATTATTATTGAATTACATTTGTCTTTTTCAACTCATTGTCCTTTATATAAGTATGTAAGTGTCCGTCTATCCGTTTTTTATTATACTTAATTGTATGTATATATTATCGTTTTTGGTTAATAAAATATCATATAGCACACTCAAATAATTTTGGTAAATAAGATCGAAATAAACTTCTTTTATTGTGCAAATTTTTCATTTTATTTAATAAGTTATTATTTTTATTATAGTGAAATTGTTCTTATTATAATGTGATTTAACAATTTTTTAATTACAATTTTAAATAATATTAAAAAAATGATAAAATGGTAACTCCAGTAAATGAAATCAATGATATAGTTGAAAAAATAGTTCTATACCAAAATTATGTATCCTTTGTCAACGAAGGTTAACTCAATTGGTAAAGAGTTGACTCACCCGTAAGGTCGTGAGTTCAACTCTCATCATCGATGTGAGGACATCTTTGGTGGACGATTTGTAAATACTTTTGTAAACGTGTTTTGAACTTTAAGATATGCGCTAACTCTAGTGAGTCTTCGGAAAACAACTCACCTAAATTTTTTGGTGTAAAAAAAAATGTATACACCTACAACAAGCTTGACTTTTCATTGCAAATCTAAAAATGACAATCTTAGATTTCAGACACTCAATTTTGGTGGAGTTTGCATATTTTCATTCAAACCAGAATTTATCCCAATTAAAAGAGCTACATTATTCTTTTGCAGTTTTACATCACCTCAAAACCGCCATCTTCATTATCTTGACATTTACAACCAAAATCAATTCCCATTTAATATCATAAAAGGATAAATAACAGATCAACCAGGCTAATTTATAGCTTTTAGAGTAGCTATTTGTTGAGTTGTTTAATGGTCTATAAATTAAGATTGAGGTAAATCTTGTAGGCATTGTGCATACAACAATGGCAGTTCCAAGTCTAATTACCTTAAAATTTTCAGTACTACTAATCATACTACTTGCATATGAGGCTAGAGAGACTATTAGCTATAGGTTTTAGTTTTACCAGTGTAACAGTTACCAAGGCTAGAAAGGCTATAGCTATAGCTTCTGGCAAGGTAACAGTTTATATTCTCAATAAGGTATATGCTCCATAAGCTATAGCTTGACTGTTCATTGCAAATCTATAAAGATGACACTAGGAGTTCACACACTCAATTTTGGTGGACTTTACAATTTTTCATTCAAACCACAATTTATCCCATTTAGTCTACGTTATTCTCTTGCAATTTTACATGGCCACAGAACCCCCATATTTTTAGTCGTGACGTTTACGACCAAAGGCATGACAAATGCCACGATTGCACATGGGAAATATATGGAAATGGAGCCTGTTTGAACCAAAATTGTTGTCCTTGGTAAAGTGTCCAATTAATGGATGCATACAACACTTCAAAGTGGCCGCAAAGGAACGGGTTGGATGAATCGAAACACGCCCAGCCTCCAACTTTTTAAAATATTTATTTTAATATATATTATATTGGTTGTAAGAGTTTGGCCTTGTAAGTTCAAGGAACTCATTCAAATCTCAGCGGGGGAACGGTTGTAAAATGGTCAGTAGTGCCAATTTAGTCTTTCGATCTTTGTTTTTAGTGTATCACTAATACATCAGACATACTCCATAATGCGTCAAGAGATTGGTGATCAACAAAAGAACGGTGCCAATTTAATTCCTACTTTGTCTTCCTGTTTTGTGTTTTTAATTATTACATGTCAAATAGTGGTGCTATAGTGATATAACATAGCAAAATTTTAACAAATCACTATTGTTCAACTATACTCTAGTCATTTTGGCATTATAGCTCTGTAGTGTAGCAGAAAGTGAACAAGCCGCTGTTTTCTGCGGTCCACAATTGACAACGCTGCAAATTGATTTATTTTCTAACTGGTGATATTTCATCCTAGTAGTGAATCTAGTGATAAGTTTTATCTGTATGGACTTGTATTAACGTTTTCTGTTGCAGTAGATATGGCTGAAAATCAGCATTAACAAGTTAACTGGTGATTATGGTTATCCGTAGCAATTGACTTATTTCATACTGTTACTCTAGAATTGAGCTTGTTAAGAACATAAAATTTACCACCGAAGATATTACCGGGTTGAGTCACGACCACGTCGCTCTCTTTAAGACGTTTCGCGGCACTACCCGAGTTTGTGCAAGGTAGACTAACAACTGCGCCGCCTCCAGGATAAAACAGCTCAGTTCACCTGTTCGATTACGCACTGCACCGTAAGTAATCGTTCGAGAATTTACACCCTCAATATGGTATTAAACCACTCTATATGGTACGAAGACCACTCGAAACTGAAGGGACAGAAAGGAGTAGAAGAAGAAGGACTCGTCAACACAAGTCGAAGGAGGGAGAAGAGAAGAAAAGCACAGGAAGCATCAACTGTGATTTTCGGGGTGAGGAATAAGTGAGGCCGAGCTCTCCTTTTATAGGGAGAGTTGGTAACAAATCCGACGTGATTTTTGGGATTAAGTTAAACGGATTAACTTAATCTTTAAGCACGCGGATTGGATCAACGAATGGATATATCCGAAAGGACTTCCGGATATTCTGTTGGATCGGATCGGAATGAAGTTTATCATTATCCGTAGAGCGCTTTCAGATAATTATTAAATTAATAAAAAATTAATTTAACAATTTCAGGTGACAAAAAAATATATTCTTTTTTGACCCGGACCCGGACCCAAGCCCAAGCCCAGCCCAGCCCGGCCGGATGAACGGCGGCAGCGGCGTCGTCGCGCGTGTGATATATATATATTTTCGTAAGCGCTCACCCGTTCGCAAAAGTGGGTACCCCAAGGGCACACCCTTGGAGGTCACCCCCCACTTATATAAACACTACTAGTGGGTATGTCCTATCCAATGTGGGACATTTTTCAATTCATACCAACACTAGTTCTTTCCCAAGGGACATGTGTTTATTCTTTCCAACTTCCACTCATATTCACTAGTGTTCCAACAATCCCCCACTTGAATTTAAAAATGGTTTCGAGAAATAACGCCAAAGACGTCTCAGTAAGGTGTATTCTAAAGCCCGTGCGTTTATGGCCCTGCACGTCTATCCCGGTTTTAACGAACGCTCTAGGAATTCTGCCTCGAAATTCCATAGGAACCGGCCTCAGTTCCACATCCGTATAGGTGAGTCTATCAAGGGTACTCCTGTAGCTATGTACCCCACTCAATATAGAGTATAGATCTCATTAAGAGTTTCTATTATCTCATCCTTCTTTCACTGCAGGATCATGCTTCCTTTGTCTTATCATAGCATGTTCTATCACTTCATGACTTGTTATTACCCATTGAACCTAAGTCTTGGGATCTCCAGTCATGTAGGTCGGGTTACCATCATTTAGTGATCTATAGGCATTAGTCCCATCCTACTGGATGTACTTTGGACTTTCTCTCTGGTTAGTCCTTTCGTCAAAGGATCAGCTAAGTTTTCAGTCGTACGTACAAAATCAACTATAACCGCTCCTTTAGAGAGAAATTCTATAATCGTGCTGTGTTTTCGCCTTATCTGTCGTTTCTTACCATTGTAATAACGATTCTTAATCTTAGCGATAGCCGCGGTACTATCACTATGAATTAACACAGCAGGTAACGGTTTTTCCCATAAAGGGATCTCAGCTAGCAAGCATCTTAGCCAACTTGCTTCTTCACTAGCAGTAGCTAGTGCTATCATCTCAGATTCCATTGTGGACTGAGCCAGAATGGTTTGTTTCTTAGATTTCCAAGAAACAGCTCCTCCAGCTATGCTAAATATATAGCCACTGGTCGCTTTGGAATCATCTGATAAGGTGTTCCAATCAGCATCACTATACCCTTCAAGTACTGCAGGATATCTTTGGTAATGCAGTCCTAAAGTCATAGTCCTTTTTAGGTATCTCATGACTCTCTCAATCGCCTGCCAATGCTCATTGCTTGGCCAACTTGTAAATCTGCATAAGAGTCCCACGACATAGGCTATGTCGGGTCTAGTACAGTCAGTGGCATATCTGAGACTGCCAATGATGCTCGCATATTCAGTTTGTCTAACACCATCTCCAGTGTTCTTAAAGAGTTTTACACTTGGATCATAGGGTGTGCTTGCTGGTTTACAGTCAAAGTAGTTATATTTCCTCAAGATCTTCTCAACGTAGTGAGACTGATCCAAGGAGATTCCTTTTTCTGATCTTGTAATCTTAATGCCAAGAATTACATCAGCTTCTCCTAGGTCTTTCATATCAAAGTTTTTACTCAACAGTGATTTTACAGAATTTATGGCAGGAATGTTTGATCCAAATATGAGTAAGTCGTCTACATAGAGACATATGATTGTGCAAATGTTATTTTCATACTTGTAATAAATACATTTGTCACTTTCATTCACTTTTTACTCATTCGAAGTCATTAAGTTGTCAAACTTTTCATGCCATTTCTTAGGGGCTTGTTTTAGACCGTACAGAGATTTGTCTAACTTACAGACCTTGTTTTCCTGTCCAGGTATTACAAAACCTTCAGGTTGTTCCATATAGATTTCTTCTTCCAGCTCACCATTTAAAAAGGCAGTTTTCACATCCATTTGGTGTACAATTAAGTTATAAATGGCAGCTAAGGAAATTAGTACCCTTATGGATGTGATTCGAGTAACTGGTGAGTAGGTATCGAAAAAATCTATATTTTCTCTTTGTTTGAAACCTTTGGCTACAAGACGAGCCTTGTATTTATCAATGGATCCATCAGGTTTCAGTTTCCTTTTCAAAACCCATTTACAACCTATTGGTTTGCAGCCTGGAGGAAGTTCAGCCAAGTGCCAGGTTCCGTTAGACTGTAGAGAATCCATTTCATCATTTATGGCTTCTTGCCATAAGTCAGCATCCAAGGAAGACAAGGCTTCCTTTAGAGTCGATGGATCCTCTTCTAATATATAGGCCACATATTCGGGTCCATACTCTTTAGCAGTTCTTGCTCTCTTACTTCTTCGAAGTTCTATAACATCTGGTTGGATGTTTTCATCACTATCTCTGATTACTGGAGTGTGATCAGGTGTAGTGTTCATACTTGTGCCCCCACTATTTCCCCCACTATCTCTTGATTTGAAGGGGAATTTTGTTTCATAGAAATCAGCGTCATTCGATTCTATGATCACTTTAGCTTTTAGGTCATAAAACCTATATGCTTTACTATTTAAGGCATAACCAATGAATGCACATTCATAGGCTCTACTGGCGAGTTTAACTCTCTTGGGGTTAGGTATCCTAACATAGGCTAAACAACCCCAAGTTCGAAAGTAAGACAAGTTGGGTTGTCTTTTCTTCAAAATTTCATAGGGAGAAACTTTGTTCTTAGTTTTGGGTACTCTGTTTAGCACATAGCAAACAGTCAATAAAATTTCTCCCCACCAATGAGGCGCTGCATCGGAATTAAGCATGATCGCAACTACTAATTCGGTAAAGGTTCTATTTTTTCTTTCAGCTTTACCGTTCATTTCAGGAGAATAAGGTGCAGTTGTTTCATGAATAATTCCGAGCTCTTTATAATACTCATTGAATGTGTGTGATAAATATTCAGTGCCTCTGTCACTACGAAAACGCTTGATTCTTTTATTGAATTGAGTTTCAATTTCTTTAACAAGTATTTTAAACATATCAAGCGCATCACTTTTATTTTTCATTAGATACACATAAGTGTAGTCGGAGCAATCATCAATGAAGGTAATAAAATATCTTTGTTCGTTTCTAGTCAAGTTACCATCAAGTTCGCATATATCAGAATGAATTAAATCAAATGGTTCAGTTTCTCTTGTTACTGATTTATCCGAGTCTTTTGTTATTTTTGCTTGACTACAAAACTGACATTTTTCAAAATCATTAGAAGATATTTTTGGAATTAATCCTAAACCGCTCATATTAGATATAATTCGTTTGTTTACGTGACAGAGTCGTGCATGCCAAATATTAAAATCACACAGCATATAAGCAGAAGAAGAAATTTTATTCATATCAATATTCAATTTAAACATGCCATCAGTGGCGTACCCTTTCCCAATAAAAACCTCATTTTTAGTAATAGAGTACATATCAGCAGCTATAATCTGTCCAAACCAGCCTTATTTAAAAGAAACCCAGAAACAAGATTCTTCCTAATCTTTGGAGTGTGCATTACATCCTTCAATATCAGAGTCTTCCCGGAGGTAAACTTCAGCTCCACGTCTCCGATTCCAGCAACTTCAGTGGTGTGAGAATCTCCCAACAGCACCTTCTGATCTTCAGCAGTAGTGTATGTTTTAAACATAGCACGGTCAAAGCAGACATGGCGAGAGGCGCCAGTGTCTATCCACCATCCATCAGATCCACCAACCATATTGATTTCAGTTATCATAGCGGTGTACGGCTGCTCATCAGTTGTTAAGTGAGCCTGAGCCGGTCTGTTAGATCTGTTCCTGCACTTGCGTGCCAAATGACCTGGTTGTCCGCAATTGTAGCAATTGAACGGTTGAGCCGTGTCACTCTTTGGTGGTTGCTGATTTTGGGCCTTTGGGGGGTTCCCATTCTTATTCCGATTGGAATTCTTATTTGCAGGGCGGTTCTGATTCTTAAATTGTTTGCCATTAGGCTTCAGAACAGCACCTACAAATTTCTTTTTAGTGTTGTTGTTCGAGACAGCAAACACCTCTTCTTTTAGATCTTGTTTCCTCGCTTCTTCTTCAATCCGAAGGCGAGTAATCAGACTTTCAAGAGAAAACTCCTTAGTTTTGTGCCTAAGGGTATTCTTGAAGTCCTTCCAGGCAGGAGGCAATTTATCAATAACAACAGCAATTTGAAATTGTTCTGGTAGCTTCATACCTTCAGCAAAAATTTCGTGAGCTATCTTCTGAATTTCATGAGATTGAGCCTCCACGGATTTGTCATCAGTCATCCTGTAGTTCAGGTATCGGCTGACAGCATACTTCTTTGATCCAGCCTCTTCAGTATCATATTTTTTCTGAAGCGCATCCCAAACCTGTTTAGCAGTATCGTAGAGCTCGTACAGATCATCTCCGAGTCCATTAAGAATATAATTCTTACATAGATAATCATTATCTTTCCAGAGGGCGATGTCTATGTTGGCCTGTTTCACCATCTCAGCATGTTTATCCTTTTCAGTAGGATCAGTCGTATTTGCGGGAGCAGACGTGCCTGTATCCATAGGACTCTTACCGTTATTATTCGATCCGCTTGGAATCGAAATCTCCGGTATCACTGGTATGTCCTCATTCAAGACGTTGGCAACCTTTTTCGTGGTTAGAAAAAATAACATCTTTTGTTGCCAGCGTTTGAAGTGACTGCCATGAAACCGAAACGGCTTATTAAAGTCAACAGCTGTTCCAGACGCGGTAATTTCTTCGATAGTCATGGTGTTTTAGAAACGTCTTAAAATTGTTGTTTTCGAGTTTAAGAAAAGTACCTTGTAAAAAATCAGAATTTACCACCGAAGATATTACCGGGTTGAGTCACGACCACGTCGCTCTCTTTAAGACGTTTCGCGGCACTACCCGAGTTTGTGCAAGGTAGACTAACAACCGCGCCGCCTCCAGGATAAAACAGCCCAGTTCACCTGTTCGATTACGCACTGCACCGTAAGTAATCGTTCGAGAATTTACACCCTCAATATGGTATTAAACCACTCTATATGGCACGAAGACCACTCGAAACTGAAGGGACAGAAAGGAGTAGAAGAAGAAGAAGGACTCGTCAACACAAGTCGAAGGAGGGAGAAGAGAAGAAAAGCACAGGAAGCATCAACTGTGATTTTCGGGGTGAGGAATAAGTGAGGCCGAGCTCTCCTTTTATAGGGAGAGTTCGTAACAAATCCGACGTGATTTTTGGGATTAAGTTAAACGGATTAACTTAATCTTTAAGCACGCGGATTGGATCAACGAATGGATATATCCGAAAGGACTTCCGTTTAAACGAAACTCAGAACATGAATCAGGCATTCAAATGTCAAATTTTTGGGATTCTAGCCCTTGATTCAGAACCTAAAGAGGGTTAAAACCATTTTGGTCCAAACCCAATTCATAATCATGCACAACTTTGAAGATTTCACAAGTTCGTGCGACAAATTTTGAGTAACTTGTGAAACAAGTTATGTTCTTTAATATTTTCAAAACCAAGTTTGAGCAACAAGCTAAGTTCGTATATTTCAAAACAAACTTGAACAACCATGTTGTTCATGATTTTCAATCCAAACGCGAACTTAAGCCGAGCTTGCTCATTCTTTTTAAAACCAAGCTCGAATCGAGCCAAACTTGTGAACTTTCCAATTTTGTGCGTGTTTTATGGTTGTGTTTGTCATTCAAACTTGAACTAAACTCGTTCTTGAGTTTCAATAACTTAAGCAAGAAGTAATGTTCATGATTTTTAATAAGATCGAACAACAAATTTGTTCGTGTTTTCTTTTCTTTTACAACTTTCCTTTTAAAGCTTTGGTCCCCTTTGAGATTCCTTAGAGTCCCGACCAAACCAAACTTGAATGAAACGGGAATGGCTTGACGTATGTCTCCCCAAACCTCGGTTGCACGAATGCGTGACGTATGTCTCGTCGCTCGGGCAATCGTCATTCCACCCTTGACGCGTCTAGCACGCTCAACCTTCCCTTGGCCCCCTTGTGGCCATTTTTAACCTTTTCTTGGCCCTCGTGGTCAATCCGAACCTTTCGCACCTTGCGCGTTTATTTTAAACCTTTTTACGCCTTGCGCGAATTTTTCGCCTCAGTGCGTTTGTCTTTTATTTATTCCTTAAAAAAACATTCACGCCTTGCGCGAGCTTATCGCCTAGCGTCCATCTTTCACCATTTTAAAACTTTGTACGTCTTCGTACGTTTTTAAAACCTTTGTTCAAGTCCGAGTGAAAATTTTTTTTTATCAAATCATTTACTTTTATGCATTGTCGTCAGTGGCCAGTTCGGCAACAACCCGAACAGCTGACAGTTACTTTTATTTTCTTGTCGTCAATGGCCAGTTCGGCAGCAACCCGAACAGTTGACATTTACTTTCATTACTTTTTCTTTTTTTCAAACTTTTTTCGCTCGGACGCGATCAAATCTTTTTTAACTAAAACGAACCAACATACAAACGCTTTCTACCAAAGAACTACGTACGCTTTGAATTCTCCGACTACCGGGAGATACGTAGGAGCAAGATCGACATCTTGTCAAGCCCATTAATAAAAAAAACCTGTTTTTCCCTTTCGTTTGTTTTTATCTCTTTCTTCATCTCGCATTATGTTTTCATATATTTCCTTTTATACATGTATAAACACGTAAGTAAAACATCGAAGCATTTTAAGCCTAAGCCGACTAAGAGGTTCCCGTTGAGTACAACGGATGTGAGGGGTGCTAATACCTTCCCGTTTACTAGAATGACATATAATTTGGACAAAGAAGAAACATTTGATGACCAAAAGTATATCTTACCTTTTCATATAATTTTCTCTATTTATCTTTTGACTACTATCATTCAAAAGTTATGTGAACAAACAATAGCATTATGGAGATTAATGCCAAATATTTACGTTTAAAAGAATTCAATTTGAATCTGGAAAATGAAAAACACAATTAAGCTAATTTATTATTGCTGACCAAAATGAGAAAAGTAATTGAACAAATCCCACTTTCATGCCACGTGTATATTGGCTGAAAGCAATTCCCATTTAATTTCATAAATGGCTAATTAACAGGTCAACCAAATTACATTCATAAGCTTTAAAGCAAATCTTTGAATTTGCAAATCATTTCCTTTGTTGAGTTGTTTACTATTCTATAAATTAAGATTGATACAAGTCTTGTAGGCATGTGTATACAACAATGGCCACTCCAAATCCAATTACCATAAAGTTTTCAATACTCCTAATCATACTACTTGCATTCGAGGCTAGAGAGATTATAGGTACCATTATCAATAAGGTGGAGCCTCCAACTCTACCAATCTTGAAACTTCGTAGGGTAAAAGTTACTATAATCAATAAGGTGCGGGCTCCAAAACCAACAAGCTTGACTCTTCATTGCAAGTCTAAAGATGACGATCTTGGAGAACAAACAATCAATTCTGAAGTTTACACATTTTCATTCAGACCAAATTTTTTACCAATTATGCCTACATTATTCTTTTGCAGTTTTGCATGGCCTCAAGACCGCCGTCGTCATTATCTTGAAGTTTTCAACCAAAAGCATGACATCTGCGATAATTGCACATGGGAAATAAACGTAAATGGAGGCTGTTTGAACCGACAGTGTCGTCCTTGGAGAAGTGTCCAAATTTAATGGATGCATACGACGCTTCAAAGTGGCCGCAAATAAAGGGGTTGGATGAATTCGGACACTCCCACCCTCCAACTTTTTCAATTATTTATTTTAATCAGCTTTGCTATATGGTGCGAATTATATATGTTCGACCTGCACACGATAAAAGGTGGGTTGTGATTTAAATTTTTTAAATAAATAAAAGCTACAATCAAAATCCAATCCAATGGCTATTATAAATAATCCAACGGATATAATGCATTCGTTGCTTTTCGTTTCTCAGCCATCGTACTAAGCAGCTTTTTCCTATTTTAATATACTCCTATATTGGTTTCAATAGTACCAATTTAATTAATAAAACTTTTCCCATAAAAAAAATATTGTTATATATTTGCTGTCTCCCATCGAAACCACCTAAGATGAGATTATACCATCTTTTTCTCTCTAATGATTTAATTTCTAGTCCTATGTTGTCTTGTGTAGCTAGAAGTAACATTTTCTGCAATAGGGAAAGTTGTTTGAAACTTACTGTCATATCTCTATATATAGTTCAGATTCTCCCACTAACTTTAGAGCCTGAAATAATCTAAAATTACTAACCAAGAGATGTAAATGTTTGAGGCCCCAAAAGCATCTTCTAAATAAATAGGCCTTAATTCAACATTTTAAATTGTGGCTGCATCGTCTCTGTTGTATTGGAGAGAGACAGTGTTGTCAAATTTTTAACTGTTCCATGTAAAATAGTTGTGTTAAAGTGCTATAACATGGCAAAATTTTAACAAATCACTATTGTTACACTATACTCTATTAGTGCAGAGTATGTCAAACCGTCGTCATTTTAGCATTATAGCTTTGTAGTGTAGCAGAAAGTGAACAAGCCGCTGTTTGCATATTGTTACACTAGAATTGAGCTTGTTAAGAACATAGAATTTAAATAGCGGCTATAGTATTTTGGAATTTGAACAAACCGCTATTGTTCCGTGAACACTATTTAGTATATTATGTTGTTAAATAGCGGCTATAGTTGTCCTATAACACACTATTGCGTAGTTCTATAGCGTAATTTGAACAAGCATCTATGTTTTGTGATCAGCTATTGACAATATTGATCACATGTCATTTACTATAGTTTAACCGAAATTTTACGTATATAGAAGCATTTATTTAAGTCTAGAGTTAAAAGATATAACGATATGAATGCAGAAGTTTTATTTGATCTAGTAGCATAAGATATATTGTGTTGATTTATTCTTTGTTCCAACAAAATTGCAGTCTTAGGTTGTATAATTCATTAGTAGAGAGATGTTTTAACAATTGCGTCAATACATTCTATTGGAGTTCATTGAACAAGCCAGAGGAAACATGTCTCCAAAGAAACTTCTTAGGTTGATGTATTAAAGAGCGGAATGATAAAGAGGTTGAGGGTTTGATCCTCATATCTTGCATAATACCAACATTTCAATTTGTTAATATGCGAGAAATGAAAATCAAGTTTTTTCGGTTTTAGAGACACGAGAAATTGGATTATTTGAATCTACAAATTGATGTATCACATGTGTGGAAGATAATAATGGCAGAAGATGAATAGAAGTCTTCAATATTGATAAAAGAGCATTTTTGTTCTTGCATCAAAATATGTTAGATTATTAACCGTTGGAACACTATGATGTCAATATGTGAATTAAAAAATTCTAAAGTATAATATCTCATTGAGTGCTCATTTATGAGGCGATATCATGTCATTGATTTTGTAGCGGTCACCTAACCGTTGGATTTGTAACTTATCTTTGACTCCTCACCTATAAATAGAGCTTTCATTCCTCACTTCTACTTACACCAAAAGTTCTAGTGTAAAAGAGAAAGGAAAAAAATTTGGTGTAACAGTCCATGATAAAAATCGTGTTCCTCAACAATCTAAGGGTTAGAAAAGTCTTTCTCATGGTGGGAAGCAACCTTGCTTCCCCAGGCTAAACGCCACCTAATTTCAATTACACAAGAAATTAATTGATTTTTAAAATGATATTGAAAAGAAAAATAATGTTTGACATAAAATTAAGGGTTAAATAAGTAAATGACCCCCTAAATATATCAACATTTGATTTTAGTCTCCTTAAAATATTCCTTAGGTTTTTGGTCCCTCCAAAATTTTCTATTCATGATATTAGTCCCTACTTTTTGGTCAACTCATGTCTAACCTTCATATTTTTTAATGAAATTTTCCAAAAATGGGTAGAATATCATGATAATCTCTCCCAAAAAAATTGGAATTTTTAAACAAAACACGAACTAAATATGAATTTTTATGTTTTTCGTGCTAAAATATTCATATTAAATTCATGTTTTGTTAAAAAATTCTATTTTTTTTTGGAAAATATTGTCATAATTTTCTACCCATTTCGGGAAAATTTCATTAAAAAAATATGAAGGTTAGACATGAGTTGACTAAAAAGTATGGACTAATTTCATGGATGGAAAATTTTGAAGGACCAAAAGCCTAAGAAATATTTTAGGAGGACTAAAATCAAATGTTTGTATATTTAGGGGGACCATTTACTTATTTAACCCTAAAATTAATTGACGCGTACTATTTTGTGTGACATAAAATAATTGTGTGGAGTGTTTATTTTTTAAAAATAATTACGTACTATTTTAATAATATGTTATCGTTTTATAAAAAATAACTTACCATTTTAAATAACAATTTTATTGGTTTTTAAAAAATAACGTACTATTTTAAATAACATATTTTAAAACATTATATATATTTGAATTGTCCTACAGGTGGATTAAGTAAGATTCTTTCGGTTTGGATAAATGTTTAGAGTTTCAACAATCATTGAACAATCTTATAGGTTGATTATGCATAAGGTTCCTTCCGTCTGGATAGATGACTAGAGTTTCAACAGTCATTGAACAGTCTTACAGGATGGTAGGTCTAATATTCTTTCCGTTTGCATGAATGTTTAGAGTTTCAACAGTCAACAGTCATTGAACAGTCATACATGTGGACTATGCCTGAGATGCTTTTTTATTAGTCAAGGAAATTTTACGAACTTAACCTTTAACCTTAATAGTCCACTCATTTAGGGTTAGGTTAGGGTTAAGGTTAGGGTTAAAAAAATATTATTTTTTTAATAGTGCATTAACACTTGTTTATAAGGTAACGGAAATTTTCATCCTAGATAACGATCCTACTCGAAGGGTGAAACAAATTTGTCATGTAACGATGTACGACTGGGTAGCGGATGACAGTGACGACTAGAAGGCAAGCTATGATTGTAAGACTCTTGAAAGCGACATTGATGTGGAGGAAATGATTCGATCGAGAACAAATGGAGGAGATCCGTTGTACTTGTTAGTTATAAGTGAGAGGGTCAATTAGTAGATTATTTAATCTTATATTGTATTAGGTTGCGTTATTTTATGTTATGTTTTATGAATTTTAGTGTTTATATTGTATTAGGTTCATGTTGTATTTGAAGGTGAGAAAAACACACACACAAGAAGGAGGGGTTGAATTGTGTGACTCAAAAACTTGTTCTTTTCTTTTTAAAGACTTAATACAAGTTCAGAACCAGGTTCTGAACTGTTATCAGAAATAAATGCAGCGGATAACAAGTTAAAAGGATAATGAAAGAGAGAGACACACAAGATTTATACTGGTTCCTGCTCAATGTGAGAAGTAGTCCAGTCCCCTTGTTTTCCAACAAGAGAGTTCCACTATAATCAGTTCTGATTACAAGTGCTCAATCACTAAGAAAGAAACTTCCAGTTGCTCAATCACAAAGAAAGAGACTTCTATGCTCAACCACCAAGGAAGAGGCTTCCAATGCTCAAGTCACTAAGACAAGAGGCTTCTGACTCAGACCACAAAGGAATGAGGTTACAATTGCTCAGAATACAGGCTGAGACTTTAAGGACCAAACTGGTTTACAAGTAAAGGAGTTTGGGATGAACACTTGATAAAATATCAGAGGTGTTCTCTTAATACAACACAGGTTTAGACTCTTAACCTTAAGAAATTCTAAGTTACAAAGACTATGAGAATTTCTAAGAGTTTTGAACTTGACAGTTTTTACACAGAAAACAGAGCAAGGTTTCAGCAATTTGATTTCAAGAGTCTTAGACAATTTTCTTCTTCAAATCTTCTTCCTTTTATAGATGAAATATAGCTGTTGAAGATTTGCTTGATTTGAGGAAAGAGCCGTTGCAAGTTGAGCTAGGTTTTCTGCAAATGTGTGCTGCACTTTATTAGACAGAACAGAGCAGCAGCCATTTTTGAAATGGCCTACCTTAAAATCTGGAGAATGTTTGGGTCAGGGAGACAACTGTTCCATTGAGTTGTTCTGACACATCCAGGCATTAAATGCGCACAGTACTGGTCAATTTCCATGCCACATCAGCTTCAGAAGTTTCTCTGTGAACAGTGCATCAGAAGCTGCTTCAGTTGTACGGATCAGAAGCTGTCTTGTACGGATCAGAAGCTGGCTTCAGGAGTTGACTTTGCGTTGACTTCTTCAGAAGCACCCAGACATCAGAAGCTGCCTTCAGACTCAGAAGCTGCACTTCAGGAGCACCACTTCAGGACCACTTCAGAAGCACCCAGTTCAGGAGTACTACTTCAGGAGCACTTCTTCAGGAGCACTTCTTCAGACCCAGTTTCCTTCTAGCTTTGCAACATTGCTTCTTTGCTTTCCTTTCTTGCTCTTAGCTTGTTTTTTCATAACCATTATCAATTAATGCTTATTAAGCACGTGATTCTGAAACACTTAAACAAAGCATTAGCAAATAACCAATTTTCCATTTAACACTTTGTTATCATCAAAACCATAAAGAGAGATATGTTTACACATAATGTTTCAACAATCTCCTCCTTTATTCATAAGAGAGTTGTTAAACATATTTTGTTCCAACAATCTCCCCCTTTTTGATGATGACAAACATAAGTATTAAATCAGAAAATTGTTGTTAACTTAATTAACAAGTTAACTGCAGGGTGTGATGTTTGTATGCTCCCCCTGAGTCTGATCCAAGTTAATTAAGTTAAGTTAAAATCACAAAAGTGAAAATTTCAGAATTGTTATTAAGTTTAATTAACAATCTGACTTCAGGAGAGGTTTGTAAGCTCCCCTTAGGTCTGACAGTCCTCAAGGTTAGGTTTGTAAGCTCCCCTTGATTCTTATTCATGTTAATTAAGCTTAACTTAAAACAATATAGTGAAATTAACACTCAGAATTATAAATAACTTGCTGACTTCAGGTTCTGAGGTTTGTAAGCTCTCCCCCTAAGTCTGATAATCCACAGGATGAGTTTTGTAAGCTCCCTGAGTCTTATCCAAGTTATTTTAAATTCATCTTAACTCACTAAGAGTTATATATCTCACAGAAAATATCAGAGCCTAATTTCAAATGCATAAGAGCATAAATTTCAATTCAGAGGCTAAGAATTAAACAGTTCTCATAAGTTAAATTCAATCACAATTGTATCAGAGCTAAACACTTGTATCAGAGCTTAACAGGCTTAACTTCTGACAATTTTAACTTATTTTTGAGCTCAGGTGCTTTAATACTTGTTTTACCTTACTCCCCCTTTTGTCATCAACAAAAAGTTTTACTTACTCCCCTAACACAGAAAATTTCTCCCCCTTTGTCAAGAGAGTTTGAAAACATCTATATCAGAGCAGAAAAGAGTTTTTAAAGAGTTTTGAAAACATGTATCAGATCAGTTCAATCTCCCCTTTTTAAAAGACTTTTAAAAGAGTTCTGACACCAATTTTGAAAATATTTCAAAAAGATTCAGAATTGGGGGGGTTGAACAAAAATTTGTGAGATATTTATGCAATCATATGGATAATCAAGCAGCCAAGAAAGACATCAGAGCATACTTGATTTTCAATTAGTATATGACATTGCATTGAAAATAGAATGTTGTTCAGAAGCAGAAAAGGTTTGTAGCTTCTGATCAGAGCATTCTGTGTTCAGACATGGTTTGTTCAGTGTAAATAGGTTCAGTATCAGAGCAAAACAACCAAATTGTGTTCAGTATCAGAGCAAAAACTCTCAAGAAAGTATCAGAGCATATCTGAGCTGGTTTAAATAGTTCAGATCAGAGCAGGTCTAACTCATTTTTAAAACAAAATAGTTCAGATTATAGACCAACTGAAAAGTTATATAAGAGCTTGATACTAATTGAGGATTTTTATCTCAGAGTCTGATACCAAAATACAGTTTTAATACTGTTGAACTTGTATCAGAACCTGATTTTAAAATATGAAGGTTTAACTCAGAGTCTGATACCAAATTAGCATTTCAGTGCTGATACCAAGATAAAATGAGTTCTAAAAGCTGAACATGTCTGAAACACTTTGAGCATTTAAAAAAAAATGTGTCTGTGCTAAACAGTTTGAAAACAGACTGATACCAACTGAAAATTGTTTGTCAAGCAATTTTAACATTGAATATCAGAGCAGAAAATCACATTTTTTAAATTGATGACTTTGGGAGGATTGGAGTATAAACTTTCAAAGCTTTAATCATCATTGCCCTTAGCTATACTTATCAGATTCTGACCAACATTAGATTTTTATCAGATTCAGAAGTCACAAAATCCAGGTTCTGATCCTTCAGACTCTGAAGTTTTTCATGCTTAACTTTATCCAAACTCTCAGAGGATGAGTGTTTGATAAGTCTTAGCTTATGATAAACTCAGAATCAAGGAATTCATTCAGATTCAAGCACATTTTCAAGAGATAAAATGCATGTTCAGATTCTTTTTAATAAAATTGAATCTTTCTTCTGTTAGGGGTTTTGTGAATATGTCAGCCCATTGATGATCAGTATCAATGAACTGAATATCTAAAACACCCTTCTGAACATAATCTCTTATAAAATGATATTTTATTTCTATGTGCTTGGCTCTAGAATGCAGAATTGGATTTTTAGACAGACATATAGCAGCAGTATTATCACAATAAATAGGAATATTATCTGCATGAATCTGATAATCCTCTAATTGATGTTTCATCCAGAGCAGTTGTGTGCTACAACTTGCAGCTGAGATGTATTCTGCTTCTGCTGTGGACAAAGCAATGGTTGCTTGTCTCTTGCTGGCCCAGGATATCAGATTCTCACCAAGAAACTGACAGTTTCCACTGGTGGATTTTCTTTTAATCTTGTCCCCAGCATAGTCAGCATCACAGAATCCAACTAGCTTATAATTTAGAGATTTCTTATACAGAAGTCCCAAATTAGTTGTTCCTTTCAGATACCTGAAGATTCTCTTGACAGCAGTCGTATGAGATTCTCTAGGATCTGATTGGAATCTAGCACACAGACATACACTAAATAAAATATCTGGCCTAGAAGCAGTTAAGTACAGGAGAGAACCTATCATACCTCTGTACAGCTTCTGATCTACTTTAGAGCCATTATCCTCTTTGCTTAAGGTGCAGGTGGGATGCATAGGTGTTGTCATCAGCTTGCAATCATCCAGCTGGAACTTCTTCAGAAGCTCCTTGGTCTATTTTGACTGATGAACATAAACACCTTCTTTGCATTGGTTAATTTGAATTCCCAAGAAGAATTTCAGCTCACCCATCATGCTCATTTCAAATTCATCCTGCATTAACTTTGAAAATTCCTTGCAAAGGGAGGCATTAGTAGAACCAAATATGATATCATCCACATATATTTATACAATTAAGATTTCTTTCTTAACAGTTTTTCGAAAGAGTGTATTCAACTTGACCTCTTACAAAACCATTTTTAATCAAGAAGTTGCTTAGCCTTTCATACCAAGCTCTGGGAGCTTGTTTCAGACCATACAAAGACTTCTTAAGTTTAAAAACATGATTTGGATATTTAACATCTTCAAAACCAGGAGGTTGTTTTAAATACACTTCTTCAGAAATTACACCATTTAAGAAAGCACTCTTAACATCCATTTGATATAAGATGATATCATGATTAACAACATAAGAAAGAAGTAACCTGATTGCTTCCAGTCTTGCTACTAGAGCAAAAGTTTCTGTGTAATCAATTCCTTCTTGCTGGTTGTACCCTTGAGCTACTAATCTAGCCTTATTTCTGATCACTTCTCCTTGTTCATTGAGCTTGTTCCTGAACACCCATTTTGTTCCAATGATGTTCTTCTGATCAGGTTTTGCAACAAGATCCCATACATCATTCCTTTGAAACTGGTTCAGCTCTTCTTGCATTGCTACAATCCAACCATCATCAGCAAGTGCTTCATCAGCAGTTGTAGGCTCAATCATGGATAGCAGGCCAAGCATAGACTCATTCTGAGTGAATACTGATCTTGTCTTCCTTGGACTGTTCTTGTTTCCAATGATCAGCTCCTCAGGATGTGAAGACTTGTACTTGAATGAGGTTCTGGGTGGATTAGCTTCTGAAGAACCATCAGGGATTTGTTCAGAACCATGCTGATCTTGATTAGCTCCAGGAGTAGTGTCATTGTTGGAGAGTTTCTCAGATTCTTCATTGTTTTCAGCTTCTGAACCTTCATCAGAACCTGAACTGGGTTCAGCTTCTGAAGGCTCTTCTGAGATTCTGATATCTGCAAAACTCTCAACCAGCTCTGGTATTTCACTACCAGGCTTCTTATCATCAAACCTAATATGTATAGCTTCTTCAACAACATGTGTTTCAGAATTATACACCCTGTATGCCTTAGATCTCTCTGAGTATCCTAAAAAGGTACCCTTTTGAGCCTTGGCATCAAATTTCTTTAGGTAGACTTTATTGTTTAGTATGTAACATGTACAACCAAACTGATGAAAATAAGAAATACTTGGTTTCCTTCCTTTAAATAATTCATATGATGTTTTATTCAGAATGGGTCTGATATAGATCCTGTTCTGAATATAACATGCTGTGTTTACAGCTTCTGCCCAAAAGTACTTAGCAATTTTAGATTCATGGATCATGGTTCTGGCCATTTCTTGTAAAGACATGTTCTTTCTCTCTACAACTCCATTTTGCTGTGGAGTTCTAGGAGATGAGAACTCATGGAGAATTCCATGGTCTTCACAAAAGTTTTCAAAAGGTTCATTTTCAAATTCACCACCATGATCACTTCTGATTTTTAAAATTTTCAAATCAGTTTCTGTTTGTACTTGTTTGCAGAATTTGGAAAACACATCATATGTTTCATTTTTGGTTCTGAGGAATTTAACCCAAGTCCACCTACTATAATCATCAACAATAACAAGTCCATGCTTCTTCCCATTGATTGAAGTTGTTCCAACAGGACCAAACAAATCAATGTGAAGGAGTTCTAGAGGCTTAGAGGTGGAAACAATGTTCTTTGATTTAAAAGAAATTTTAGAAAATTTTCCAATTTGGCATGCTGAACACAGAGCATCTGAGTGATAATCAATCTGGGGTAAGCCTCTGACCAGCTGCAACTTGCTAAGCTTAGAGATGAGTCTCTAGTTAGCATGTCCCAGCCTTTTGTGCCAGACCCATTTCTCATCACTCACAGACAGAAGGCAAACTACCTTCTGTTGAACCAATTCAGAAAAATTAATTTTGTAAACATTGTTTTTCCTGCTGCCTTTGAACACTACAGACTTATCTTTGCTACTGATTACAGTACATGTGTTCTTATTAAACATGACTTCATAATCACTATCACATAATTGACTTATGCTAAGTAAATTATGTCTAAGTCCATCTACCAGCCAAACATTATCAGTGTACAGGGAAGAATTACCTATCTTACCAGTACCAATGATCTTTCCTTTCTGACTTCCTCCAAACCCCACAGTTCCTCCCTCTTTCAGAGTTAGGGTTTGGAACATAGACTTGTCCCCTGTCATATGATGTGAGCATCCACTGTCCAGGTACCAGGACCTTTCCTTTTCTTTGGATGACAAGCATATCTGCAATTGAAATAATCTCAGAAAACTGATTGGTTTGCTTTGGCTTGCTCTGCCTAACATTCTGAGATTGAAAATGTTTTGTGTTGACTGGTTTAACAGATTTTGAAGTTTTAATAAACTCAGTCTTAGAAAAATTTGAATCAGATTTATTCAGATTCTGAGACTTGATAGTTTCAGGTTCTGAACACTTCAGATTCTGAACATTATCAGGTTCAGAGTCTGATTTCCTCTTACTCTTAGGCTTGGGACCTTTTGGCTTAGATTTAGGCAGGGTTTTAACATCTGCCTTCATCTTACCTTTAGGTTCAGAAGCTTCAAAGTCTGAGTTGTTCAGAACTTTAGACTTAGTCTCAGATTCTGATACTTTCAACTTCTCAGAATTATCAGAAGCAGGCACAAAGCATATACCATTGCCTTTTAAAATATCTTCAGAACATGAAGGTGAGTTTAATTCATTTGAAGGTTTAAATGAATCATAGCCAATGCCTTCACCTTTGTTTCTGATCATATTATACATCATGGAGGCAATTTTAGTTCTATTGAACCCAGTTAACATGAAATCCTGAAGAGCTATTTCTTGTTCATTAGGAACCTCTTCAGATTTCTTATGAGCCTCTTTTCTGAGTTCTTCAACTTCTTCATCATATTCAAAAATTTGATTCTGAAGTTTAAGATTTTCCTCAGACAGCAAGTTATTTTGATTTTTCAAAGATTTGATTTCTTTTAACTTGCTTTTAAGATGACTCATAAGATCATTAACTGTTTCAATTAATTCAGATCTAGATAGTTCAGAATATACCTCATCTTCTTCATCAGAATCTGAGCATGATTCTGCATCAGAGGATGCAATTGCCATCAGGGCCAGGTTTGCTTCTTCCTCATCAGATTCTGACTCATTATCCAGATCATCCCATGTTGCCATGAGGCTCTTCTTAAGCTTGTTTCTGAAACTGCTGGACTTTGAGCTGGACTTCTTTGCTTTTTCCTTTGATTTTTCCTTTTGAAGATCAGGACAGTCAGCAATGAAGTGGCCAGGCTTTTTGCAGTTGTAACAGCTTTCCTTCTGGATATCCCTCTTTGAACCAGAACTAGATCCTCTAAAGTTACTACTTCTGTTAGAGAATTTTTTCTTTCTGTTCATCAGATACTGGAGGCTTTTAGAAATCATTACAAGCTCATCAGCATCTGAATCTTCATCAAAATTTCCCTCAGGAAACTCTTCTTCAAATTCAATTGCTTTCAAAGCTTTAGCAGGTTTTCTTTTAGACTTCAGAGCTAATGTTTTTGGCTCTCTAACAGACTCATCCTCATTGAGTCCTAGTTCATGCACCTTGAGGGAGCTTATAAGATCTTCAATACTTAAAGTATTCAGATCCTTAGCTTCCTCAATGGCAGTCACTTTTGGTCTCCATTTAGATGGCAGACTTCTAAGGATTTTATTCACATGGTCAGCTGTGGTATAACTCTTTTTCAGAATCTGAAGTCCAGAAACCAGAGTCTGAAATCTTGAGAACATAGTCTCAATATTTTCATCCTCTTTCATTCTGAACAATTCATATTGCTGAACAAGAATGTTTGCCTTAGCTTCTCTAACTTTCTTATTACCTTCATAGTTAGAGCAAAGGGATGTGAAGATGGCTTTTGCTGTGGACTTGTCACTCAGCTTCTGATACTCAGTGTGAGGTAATGAGTCCACAATGATACCTCTGACATGGTGATGCTTCCTATAGATTTTTCTTTCTGCATCACTTAGAGCTCTTCTGTTGACAGCAACACCTTCTTCATCAACTGGAATGGTGATTCCATCTTCTATGATGTCCCATAGTGAATCATCAACCCCAATAATATGACTGTACATTTTACTCTTCCACCAAGAGAATTTTTCTGGGTCACCAGTAAACATAGGTGGTTTATTGTGTGACCTAGACTTCTTTTCTTCAGTACCATAGTCATATTGTACATTTCTTTGATTTCTGGGAGATGGTGGATTTCTGGGAGAGGGTGGAGGTGAACCACTAGTTGAGGTCATGTTTTTCTCAGGATCCTACTGACACACTGTTAAGTGTTAATATCAGAACCGGAGCTCTGATACCAACTGAAGGTGAGAAAAACACACACACAAGAAGGGGGGTTGAATTGTGTGACTCAAAAACTTGTTCTTTTCTTTTTAAAGACTTAATACAAGTTCAGAACCAGGTTCTGAACTGTTATCAGAAATAAATGCAGCGGATAACAAGTTAAAAGGATAATGAAAGAGAGAGACACACAAGATTTATACTGGTTCCTTCTCAATGTGAGAAGTAGTCCAGTCCCCTTGTTTTCCAACAAGAGAGTTCCACTATAATCAGTTCTGATTACAATTGCTCAATCACTAAGAAAGAGACTTCCAGTTGCTCAATCACAAAGAAAGAGACTTCTATGCTCAACCACCAAGGAAGAGGCTTCCAATGCTCAAGTCACTAAGACAAGAGGCTTCTGACTCAGACCACAAAGGAATGAGGTTACAATTGCTCAGAATACAGACTGAGACTTTAAGGACCAAACTGGTTTACAAGTAAAGGAGTTTGGGATGAACACTTGATAAAATATCAGAGGTGTTCTCTTAATACAACACAGGTTAAGACTCTTAACCTTAAGAAATTCTAAGTTACAAAGACTATATGAATTTCTAAGAGTTTTGAACTTGACAGTTTTTACACAGAAAACAGAGCAAGGTTTCAGCAATTTGATTTCAAGAGTCTTAGACAATTTTCTTCTTCAAATCTTCTTCCTTTTATAGATGAAATATAGCTGTTGAAGATTTGCTTGATTTGAGGAAAGAGCCGTTGCAAGTTGAGCTAGGTTTTCTGCAAATGTGTGCTGCACTTTATTAGACAGAACAGAGCAGCAGCCATTTTTGAAATGGCCTACCTTAAAATCTGGAGAATGTTTGGGTCAGGGAGACAACTGTTCCATTGAGTTGTTCTGACACATCCAGGCATTAAATGCGCACAGTACTGGTCAATTTCCATGCCACATCAGCTTCAGAAGTTTCTCTGTGAACAGTGCATCAGAAGCTGCTTCAGTTGTACGGATCAGAAGCTGCCTTGTACAGATCAGAAGCTGGCTTCAGGAGTTGACTTTGCGTTGACTTCTTCAGAAGCACCCAGACATCAGAAGCTGCCTTCAGACTCAGAAGTTGCACTTCAGGAGCACCACTTCAGGACTACTTCAGAAGCACCCAATTCAGGAGTACTACTTCAGGAGCACTTCTTCAGACCCAGTTTCCTTCTAGCTTTGCAACATTGCTTCTTTGCTTTCCTTTCTTGCTCTTAGCTTGTTTTTTCATAACCATTATCAATTAATGCTTATTAAGCACGTGATTCTGAAACACTTGAACAAAGCATTAGCAAATAACCAATTTTCCATTTAACACTTTGTTATCATCAAAACCATAAAGAGAGATATGTTTACACATAATGTTTCAACAATCTCCTCCTTTATTCATAAGAGAGTTGTTAAACACATTTTGTTCCAACAGTATTAAGTAATTGTTGTATTAGTAGAAGAATTAAGTTGGTGATTATTTCTTGTCTATTTACCGAAGCTATGAAGATAATGATGTTGTTTAAACATTTTGTTAGTGAACAGTATGGTCAATCGATCAACATTAATCGAAGTACTTTTAGTTTAAGATTGTTTTTGTTAGTGTGAGGTAGCAAATGAAATTTTAGGGGTCTAAGAATCTTTCGGTTTTGGTGATTTTGAATAGTTTGACCAGTCATTGAACATTATTACAAGTGGTTTAGGGGTCTAAGAATCTTTCGGTTTAGGTAAGTTTGAATAGTTTGACCAGTCATTGTACATTCTTACAAGTGGTTTACGTTTAAGAATCTTTTTGTCTGGGTGAGACTTTAGAGTTTAAACAGTCATTGAACATTATTACAAGTGGTTTAGGTCTAAGAATCTTTTCGTTTGGGGGAGACTTCAGAGATTGAACAACCATTGAACACTCTTACAAGTGGCTTAGGCCTAAGATTCTTTTCTGTTGGTGTGACGGTTCAGATTTACAACAGTCATTGAACGAGAAATATAAGTTAATTAGGTCTATGATTCTTTTCGTAGTTTGTGATATTTTTACTAACTTAACCTTTATAGTCCACTTATCTAGGGTTAGGGTTAGGGTTAAGTTTGTTTTTTTGAAGGAGGGTTAGGTTTATTTGTAAGTTTTTTTACAGTACATTAACACATTTCATAGACTCATGTGAAGAACATTTATAATTTATTTTTAACTGTTCCTTTTTAAAATAACACTAATTAAGTTAACAAAAAAAAAACACTTGTCAAATATAGCTGGGTTTTAATTTATTTACCCTGTGTTCACCTACTTAACCTTGCATCTTCCTTTATATTTGAACCATCGTGTAACAAAAAAAAAATTAACCTTGCATCTTCCATATCCCGTAAACAACATCTCCGCCCCCGCCATCGGCATCTCCGCCACCGTCTAGCATGCCTACAATCCATAACCTTGCATCTTCTTTTCTCTTCCCATAAACAGCATCTTCCCCGTCTAAGCATTGATCACCAATCCCTTCCATTTCTTCTTCAAATTCCAATTTTTCCAAGTTATGGCCACTTCAAGCAGTAATAGTTCTAACCGAGTCTACATCTGTTGTACCAACATGAAGCAGATATCGTCTCAAGCGAAGTCAGATTCATGTTGTTCGTGTGAGCCCATGGACAGAGAAGCGCAGATCGGTCGAAAATCTGGAGTAGCTATACAAGGGATGTTTGTAAGGCCGTTAACCCTGGATGAACAAATTGAAACATTAATCATCGTGTACGAGGGTATGATCGACGATATGGGGAAAAAGATGGAGGTTGATCTGAACAAAGCGAGGGTCGATTTTGAGACTCAAATCGCAGAAATTGAAAGGTTAATTGATGTTCGTGTAGTTGAAATTCGAAAGGAAATTTGTGGTTTGCAAGAGATTCATTGTTCTGAGATGTTGAAATTGAATGAAGAACTTCACAAGGCAAGAAACTCAATTTCAACGGTGAAGTATTTACTTGTTGCGATAATTCTGTTTTTGTTTTGTATGTTATTGAAAAATGTCAATAATTAGTTTTGTGTGTTCTTCATTACTACTATATCGTTCATCAGATCTGGGTGTTAGGTTTAAGTTATTGATGTTTAATTATGATTATTTGTTGTTAATCTGATTTTAAGTAATGAAACCTTGTACTGTTAATGTTTTTATTTTTGTTTGGGCTATGCATTTCTGGATGCTTAATCTGGTTGGCCTCGTTACATTGCAATTCTCTTTTCAACTCTTTCATTATCTTTTCTTAATTATACTGGTTTAACAATTGTTGGTTATGTTGCTGTTGTTCTTGCAATTGTTTCATTGTCACCATTTGTTTTAATGTCTCTTATTGCTATCCCTAAGATAAATCCACGTAAATGGATTAGTTTAGGTCAACAGGGTGTTAAAAAAGATTGGAATCTTTTTTTCAATACTCTGTTTTGGAACTTGAATTTTTGGGATAATGTTAGTACTTTAGCTGGTGAAGTTGAAGAACCAAAGAAAACTTTTCCTTTGGCTCTTTTAATTGCTGTTATTTTCACTTGTGTTTCTTATTTGATTCCACTTTTTGCTGTTACTGAAGCTGTGAATGTGAATCAAAGTGAATGGCAAACTGGGTTTCATGCTCAAGCTGCTGAGATTATTGCTGGAAAATGGTTGAAAATTTGGGTTGAAATTGGTGTTGTTTTATCAGCAATTGGGATTGGTTTTTTCTTTTTAATAAAATTGTGTAGGATGAAGAATTGGGTGACGTTTGAATTATAGTAGTTAGTACTATAAACAAATAAAAAAAAGGCTTTAAGCTGAAAGTGGGTGGCGTTTATGGTACACATGACAAAAATTTGTGTATGGTAAGGAAATAATGTCATATGTTGTTGAAATTTTTTTTGAACCATTGATATATTATTATTATATACCAATGGTTAAGATCTGTCACTTGTAACTTTTTGGTGACCTGTTGTGAACAGTACACGTGAACAGTACACATCAATATTTTATTCATTTTTCAGTACACTTGGGCCTGTGTTTTTTTTCTGGAATAATACAACATGCCTTGAGAAATTGTAGGACATTTTGCCTCATACCCCAACAATTATACCTCTACCCCAACAAATCATAAAAAATACCAATTTTAACCCTTTAAAAAATATATCCCACTCACCCCATCAAAAATATTATTCAAACATTAACCCAATTATAAATCATGTATTCTCTCAAAATTAATTTGAATCGAAAATATTATTCAAACATGCTAAATATTAAGTGTATAGAATATTTGAATAATACCTCCGTTCCTAATTATAATACCTTTTTAGAAGAAAAAAAAATTGTCTCTCTTTTTATAAGACCCCTTTGTTATTTCTAATTACATTAATTATTTCTTTACCAACATGCCCTTATTTATTTTGCATCTTTTTCTTCAATCAACAATAAATACTATGTTGAAAACATAAACTAACTTTATCTCTTAAAGATAAAATTGTAAAAACAACGGTAATTATATACAAATTTAATATTAATACCAACTTTCTTAATTCTCGAGATTTTGACAAAAGAGTCATATATTTAGGGACGAAGGTAGTATAAGATAGTGTGATGGATCAGACGGATGGGATTGGAGGAATTTGTGGCACCAATTAAAATTCGAAACGTGTCCATGTGGCATGGTAGCAAATGAAGAAAAAGCTTTAAAGTGGTTTTGTCTTTTACTATGTATTAGCTAGCAAAAGCATATATTCTGTTGTACTTTTTCTATTGTCACAAGATAACATAAATTAAAAACAAATTTATAAATATGAAAGAATATAGTTGAAAAATTAAATTTGCTAGTATCCAATTTTTTTTTTATTAAGACGAAATTAGTTTTAATTATTTTGTTTGTCATAAAAAATTATTTATTTTCCTTATTAGTTTTTATCTTTGACGTTTTATTTTTGGTTAATACAAAAAATTAATGATTATATAACTTTATTATGTAGATGTGTTTTTTTGTATTCTTTGAAAGAATGATGTAGATGTGTTAAAAAGTATAGGTATTAAAAATTTGAATTATTATTTTATCATTTTTTTTAAATTTAATTAAAATAATAATTTTTCAATGCATTATAAATACATACCTTCATTTGTCAATGTCTCACACCATTTCATCTTTCCTTCTCACATTTTATCTTCTCTCCACTTATTCTTTTCTCATTTTCACCATGCCTAAGCCCATAGGAATAAGTTGCAGTGTTAAATTTCAGCATATAACTGAACCGTTTGATTGCTGGTGGATTTCACCAGTTGATACGCAAGCACAATTAATAGGGCAATTCAACCGTTTTTTCATCGCAGATAACGATCCTACTCGAAGGGTGAAACAAATTGTACATGTAACGCCATACTACGATTTGGCGGATGACACTGACGACTACAAGACAAGTTATAATTGTAAGACTCTTGAAACAGACAATGATGTGGAGGACATGCTTCGATTCAGAACAAACGGAGGGGATCCGTTGTACTTGTTGGTTATAAGTGAGAGGGTTAATTAGTAGATTATGTTCTATTATATTGTATTAGGTTGGGTTATGTTATCTTACGTTTTATGAATTTTAGTTTTTGTATTTTTACTTTCATGTTGTATTAAGTAATTGATGTATTATGAAAAAATTGAAGTTTGTTTTTATTTCTCGTCTCTTTACTGAAGCTATGAAGATGATGATGTTGTTTAAACATTTTCTCGGTATCATTTTATTAATAAAAAATATTTTAAAAAATAACAAATTATCCTACATGGCATGCCCACTCAGCATGTTTTTAATGATAAATGGAAAAAAGGATTTAAGTGTACATATTTTAAAAGATAAAGGAGTAATTTTGCCTTTAATTTAGTAGGTAATTAAAACATTTGTTGTGTCATTACTAATATCATAATATTAATAAAATACAAAACATATAAAATAAAATTAAAAAAATATTGGATTAATTATAACTGATCGGTAGTTTGTCTAAGATACTTTATGTTAGGGTAACAGTTGTGAGTTTGAGTTGTTAGTGAACAGTTGTGGAAAATCGTTCAACATTCATCCAAGTACTTTTAGTCTAAGATTCTTCACCTTAGGGTAACAGTTGTGAGTTTGAGTTGTTAGTGAACAGTTTCGTCAATCATTCAACATTCGTCCAAATACTTTTAGTCTAAGATTCTTTCCGTCAGGGTAATAGTTGAGAGTTTCACTGCTCGTTGAATAGTTTGATTAATATTTGAACATTCATCCAAGTAGTTTAAGTCTAAGATCCTTACCATTATGGATAATGTTAAGAGTTTGATTACTCGTCGAATATCTTGATTAATCATTAATCATTCATCCAAAATACTCAAATTTATAAAGTATAGTCAAATTAGTTAGTGATACGAGAGTAGCTCACAAACAACAAAGCACAAAGACAACCTAAACTCGAAACCCTAAAATATTCTTTCGATGACGGCTTCAATTATTTCTTTATATAGCCTTTAGCATCAACATATATTTGAATCAAATATTCCTTAGAAATATATTTCCAAAATTCCTTCTTAGAATTATATTTCGCAATTAAGTCTTTCTTCAGGCTAAACATATATTTGTATCAAATATCCTTTTCAGAAATATATTGAACAAATATTCTTCAAGGCGTGAAACAAGGCACGCTACGATGTCGTACCAACATGTCAAGATATCTTGTCCAACATCTTGCTAGAACACTTGTTTTAACAAAATGTGGTCAGTCACAATTCAAAAACAGAACAATTAGGGTTAGGGCTAGGGTTAGGGTAATTGTTGGGAGTTTGATTAATCATTAAACAGTCGTCCAAGTAGTTTAGGTTC